>JAKFHU010000901.1:31322500-31450000 GCA_023783475.1 Daubentonia madagascariensis | reverse complement strand
TCATTAATAAAGCTATGAATTATGCCACTTCTTTACTCTATAGTTTATTTCAGTATATCCTTATTGTAGTAAGATCAACCTAAGTCACCAAAACCAAAATAAAGACAAATGATGGAGTTTGTTAGAAGAATACATGTGTGAAGACGCTGACACAATGTACTAGGCAGCCAGGAGAGGTCAGGTGAGCAGGATTCCATGATACCCTTCTACTATTCTCACTAGGAGAGAAAACAACTATAAAGCAGATCACAGAGATAAACTAAACATAAGCGGCATTCGAGAAGAAAGTTGTCTCTGACTGAAAGTCTCAACTGGCAGCTGTCATCTTTTCTTAAAATGTCTCCACGGCCTCAGACAGAGCTAATCAAGATTTCTTTCTCAAACAATGCTGAGCTTGATCAGATACTCCTAACAAGTGAGGTGGGGCTAGTGCCCTGGTGTTGGCGTTCCTTCCTGAGATGCACCTCTGTGTAAGGGCATCTCTCCTCTAGGATGAAAACTGTGCTAACTCACAACACTTCTCCTCTGAGAACATCTTCTCTCTGAAGAAAATGCTTCTCAACAACATGGTCAACTGATGTTCCCTCCACTGTTAACTCCACATTATGCAAGAAAAAAACTTCATAAAATAAAATGTCCAAACCAAATGCCAAATCATCTCATTATAAAAGTGAGTTAAACAGCCACTCAAGCTATTTCACCACTGTTATTTCAGGTAAGTTTTTATCATAAAGAATGATTTTCTAGCAAATGCCATTTTTGTTGAAAATCAGACTTTTTCCGTTCATAACATTACCCAACAAGAGAGTCATCTTTTCAACATTCAATAAAGTTTTCTCCTTCACTCAATGGGGTAGTTTTCATACTAGCTAGAGGACTAAATAAAAATCTCAAAAATCACCTTTTCTTTGTTTACACATCAAGCACATTGTGGATCATTTTAATGTGGAAAATTATGGTCTCACCTCTAGGCACAAAACTACCTTGTTTTTATTTATTCATTCATGAGTATAATGAATACCTGTGAATTTACCACCAAACCCAAGAACTAGAACATTACATTCCAGATTTTAATTTATCCCAACTTTGTATTTTTGGCTAACAATTACATCCTTAGATTTTTTTCATTCTTTCTTTTCATCCTCAACTCCAGCAGTTGGATTCTTTTGAATAAAATGTTTTGTTTTTAATCACTTCTTCAGAGGTATTACATACACATGACAAACAGAGCACAAAAAATAAAACAGTACTGAGATTTGCACGCAGGGTTCTCTCACTAGCTAAGTTAAGAGCTCTGACACAGTGGTCTCTGAACATGCCCGACTCAAACTTGAACTTACAAAAAATTTAAATTGTGTGTGTCACTCATGCATTGACAATATTATAAGTTTTAAAGCTGCAAATGTCAATAGCTTGCTGTACAAATAAAAGAGAGTTGTGTGTAAAAGATATTTTCTTTAATCTGATGAAAAGCCTCATAGCTATGGTAAGATACGGAGAACTCCACAATTGTCTTGGTCTTTGGGATCCTCTTCCAGCTTCAACCAAAGCAGCTTGGCTTTTACTGGTTTTATGTGGTTATGTTCCATGTAAACAGTTTTAAATTTGTTTTTATTTCATCTAATGGGAACAGAGTTAATGCTAAGAAAACCAAAAATAAAGAAATTAGTTTGAAAATAAATAATAACAACAATATTTTCATATTGTATCTCTCAAACACATTGAAACTTTGAAGTATTTTCATATACTATTATTACAATGAGTATTAATAGCAAATTAATAAGCATTCGGGTCATTTCTTAAGTTGAAATTTTTCCTCTTCAAAATCTTATTATCATATTAATACAAGATTTTTAAAAAGGCAACAGCATAAATTTTAAAAGACTCGTTATCCAGAATAAGTCTGCTACTATCTGGTTTCCAAAAACATATGGCATATCCATATTACATAATTATAAATATAAAGGGAGAAAAAGACATTCTGAACATTACAATGCACTATGAGAATGAAAGGGGAAATTATCGTTTTAATTAACTTCAAAGAAAATTTGGGTCTAATTTAAATAAAAACTTTCATATGCATATTCTGCTGAACCTGCTGTTTCCCATAGTCCTTTACCAGATTAGCATGAAAAAAGGAAACAGATATTATTTAGATTTTAGCAACTAAAAACTTCTTGAATGTTTTTATCTAAAAATGAATACTTTTAAAATTATAAAATGCTGTACATATATGATTTTTTGTACTTTTATAACTATAAATTCATGTCCACTTTACCAAAACCTTCTCCAAAACACTGCTGTCCTCAGCATCACAGATGAGAAAGCCACATTCATTCCAAGGACCATGCATGTGGGGTGGACTCATTAGGTGGCAATATCATATAAAGTTACATAAAACTTATGCTAGTTTGAAATACCTTTTTCATACTGTGATTGTAAATCATAAATTAGACCAGCTAAGTAGATGTCCACCTTGCAAAAGAAAAAATCACAATGAAGATTTTAATATCCTAAATCCATCAATATTTACAGAGTGTTAATCACCCTTTTGAAAGCTCAGATAGGGAAAAAAAGTTGAGGATCAGGCCCTCAATAAATTAACTAGTCTGGAGACAGGGCATACACCTTTTTAAAAGGAGAACAAGATAGAATGTGCTAAGTAGTAAGAAATGATTATTTAGGATGGAAATCTAGGGAAGGCTTGACAGAATAAGTGAGACAAAATCTGAGCCTTGAAAAGAAAATACACACTGACTCTGGCCTAGCAGACCAGAGACATGGCTTTCAACACAGCAGTGAGTGAAAAGAAGACACAGTGCCTGCTGAAGCGCCTGTCTCCTCCTCTCACCTTGACCCACCTTCATCTACATTACTGCACCATGCTCTCTAGGAAATCATTACCCATAAAACAAGAAAAAAACTGGATTAAGTTAAAACTCAATAGAAACGGTTGTTTCCCTGAAAAGCAGATCTTTATATTGACATGATATCTAGAAATATTTCTAAATAAAATTAGGTTGACTCATCTGAGATTAACAATATTTGACTGTTTTTAACCTGTTAAATGTCAATTTCATACAATTCATCTGAGGAGGTGCTAATATCTTAGGAAGTATCAAACAGTGTTATGATTCCTTTGAAAGGGAATACAGGACTAACAGAAGTCACAGACATACAGAACATCAATATCTACTTGTTTGCTTCTATGACTTCTAAGTGTGAGAAAACAGCACAGCGTTAGTGGAGAATCCCTTTGTTCTGAACTCGCAATAGATCAATCATGCAAGTGGCCCTAGGACCAAGAATTAGGGAAAAAGACTGTCTTAGAAATAATGTATGTAAACACTTCATTTCTCCTATCAGAGCACTGTAGTATAATGAAATACAAATATCTTGTTTCTCACCTGTTAAAATGGGAGATCTAATTGCTTTGATGCAACTTGACAAAAATTACTTCAGAAAGGTTCTGTTTCCTAAAAATTCCTCAGGAAAAATTTTAATTCGGACTTTTATAAGCAACTACCAAGACATCATGAATATAAAGAACTGCTCACAAAAAGTCAGTACTGTATAATGAAACTGTATCAAAGTTGGTAATTAAGCATAATTGAAGGCTGTAGTGAACATATAGGCCTTTGTTCTCTTTAATTCTGGCACTGACTGGGAATTAAAGATAAGAGCTTAAGGCATATTTTAGTCAGAGTCCAGATGTATAAGCCCCAGTGTTCGAAAAGTAATTGAAGTGAAATCAAAGAAGAGAATGGCCAAAAATATTCTAGATGCCAGCTGGGGGAAAACACCTATATTCTTATAAAATTAAAAACAGCAGATATTCATATACCCAAAATCCGAGTGAACTACTAAATAGTAGCAGGAAAAAAAAATCCCTTAAAAAATTAATTTGTCACATGAAATAATGTATTATTACACACAAAGCAACTGAAACAACCATATTAGGAAAGGTATACCTCAATATCGCTATAGAATTCAATTTTATCTTATTTCCATGTAAGAATGAAAGAGGCAGCATTAGAATAAAATAATTGTCATTTTAGTTAAGATTATCAGAATACTAAACCATACATCCCTGGTCTAATGACTGATTGAACTAGCACTGGATAACATAATTATAATGGATGCAGTATTATCAAAGACTTCTGGATTTCTTTCTTGGGAGACAGAAGTGGTGGGATAAAGGAATTTCTCATTTTAAAACTATATATATTTATATACCGTTTATTCTCTCATGTTCCACAGGAATGTGACAAGCAAGAATATCAATCAGAAACAGAATAAACAAGAATAAAGACTCACAGAAGACCGGGGCCTCAGTTTGGGACCTGAAATAAGGATATGATTTGGACTGGTAACCAGGACAGGTGAAATGTTGTATGAACGTATGGAAAATAGGCAGAACAAAAATACAGAGAAAGGAGAAGGAAGATATGAAGATAAGGGAAATAATTTATCTGACAAAGTAAAACAGGTGACTAAAAGGCTTATTTGCAGGCTGGATCTGCAATACGAACTTGAGGAGAAAGAAACTGAACTAGTGACCAGGGGAGAGAAGGGATCAGCAGTAACCCAGGAAATGGAGGTGGAGTTCAACAGCAAACGTCACAGTAACAATACTGGCTAACCCCCTGGCCTACAGTCTGTCCTGGAGTTCAATCTCAACTCTGCTCGTTTCCTCCTGTGTGTAAAGTAAAAGATCATTGGCACAGCAGTCAGGGTCCTTTTCAGACAGACTCCAACCCAGTCTCCCAGGCTCATTCTTACCTAAACGAAATCCCCCCTAAACAAAATATTCTCATTGGTTCCCATTTCCTAGGACAACACACACGTCTCCGGGATTCTTCGCTCTTAACCTTAGACCACTCTCCCCAACCCGATGCCCAAGGCCACTCAGCTCCAGCACCCGGGAACAACACGCCAAGTTCTCTCACACCCCACAGAGGGCCTCAACTGTGCTCTCTGCTGGGACTGCTCTAACTCCACATTTCACATAAAATGTAGCCCTTCAAAAGGGGCTTTCCTAACCATCCATCCTAAGACAGCACCTCTCCCAGACACTCTCTGGAAGAGCACCTAATAAAACTCCCCTTTCTTTTATGTGTCTTGTCTCTCTGTCCTTACCCTTTGCCCATCAATCCCAAATCTAACGTCCCTAAGAACACTGGCTGTGTCATCTTCAAATACTATATGCCACCTAAGTTTTGGAACATAGTAGTTGCTGTAACCAATGTCTATTGAAAGAATAAATTAGTGAATAAATGAGATGCCCATATTGTCATCCCTCAAAAAATGCCTTAAGCAGGACTGTTTGTTTCCTCTTTTAAAAATTTTCATATATTATGAATAACTATATAATAACCAATATTTTCTAAAGAATAAGAATCTTATAATATTCACGTTATTTAAGTACCCAGGACACACAAAAATTTCCTAGATTAAAAATAAATAATAAATCTTAGAAACAGTAGGAAAATAAATCTCTATATTGTGACGTGTATTACTAACACTTAAAATCTCACTACCTCTAAAATGAGAATTTCTTTTAAAGTAGTAAATACGGTATCTTTTTCAATACAACCAAGATGCATTAAAAGAAGCAGTATTTTTGACACAGCTAGAGAGTGAGTGCTCTGGTATAAAAGGCAGGGGATCCTCCCTGCTTTTTCTGGGGAGTACTTATTCCCTATGTCTAACTGGCAAACTTTAGGAACAAGCATTCTTTAAAATAACAGGTAATTCTGAGAAGTAAAAAGCACTACAGAAGCACTACACAGAAATGCACAAAATTTTCATACAATAGGGCAAGGACAATTAAAAAATATGTATCTAATAATAGGGCTGCACAATGCTCACCATAGTGCCCCAAACCAAATGGCTAAAGATGTATGGACTTCCAAAAAATTATTGACTTGACTTTAAAAAAATTCCTATTGCAAAACTGCCCTTGAATTATGTGAGCTTTGATTTATGTGAGGTTGTTAAAATATATTGCTGGCATAAAACGGGACTTCCCCATAAGGGAAAAAAAGATAAAACTGGAAATAACAGTAGTAAATAAAATGCATTCCCTGAAGTCCATCCTGCTTGCTAGAGATGGATCACAATTTTGGCCCTGAGCTTCCCAGCAGTAAACATAAAGAGGAAAACTCAATTATATACATGATTCGCTAGTACCAAAGACTAAAATGACAAATGGTTACAGAAAAGCACAACTTTTCCTGGAATAAAGACCAGACAGAAATCACTCCCCTGAGTCTTATAAGGAAGACATGACATATTTTCATGAACAGCATCCTAAATACCGCCTTATAATAAAGATAGGAGCTTTATAAGGTTACTTCTTAAAACATTCTTAAATTTAAGTCATTATCATAACTGTGTGCAAAATCAGTAAAGTCAATTTTACTGGAAGAAGAAAACAAAAATAAGGCAGAAGGAAAGCAGCTCCCCAGCAATGGGAATAACTGAAGGATAAAACTGAAAGTACATTAAGAAATGAATGGAAGGAATATGTATTCTGGGCATCAAAGTAAATTTTCTGACAAATATATGGAATCTGTATCTTTTGACTGCTCAGTCAATGCAGGAGTATGACAGGCACTGCTTCGTGAGAGGTGAGGAACCCGGGGAGGAGAGAAGTTGCAGTGCTGGCTCTCCACTCTCCAAGAGACGAGCCATGAGAATTATCCTTAACCCCAATATTCTACACCACAGATACTTCCTGTTGTAAACTTTCACCTGGAAAACTTCTAAAGCAGAAGACAGAAAATACCCATATCAGTAATAAGACATTGGTGACAAAGCAATCATAGAAAATCCAAATTACCAATGTAATTTAGAAATGCTTCCCAGATCCTGGCAAGTAACTTTGGTGGAAAATATATACTTATCTCCACATATACCTTAATAAATTATTGGTTTAAGCCAGTAAAATATAGAAACAAATTTTCTAGAAATAATAAACTTGGCGTTAGATGAATTGATATGACCCCTACCTACCTTTCCATGCAGAAGGGATTATCTAGCAGGGCCATCTCGCGATTAGATCCTGCTTTCTCACAATAAGGCCATGTCACATGATCATAGAATATTATTTATATTTAACTGTCTACAGATTAAGAGATGGGGAAAAAATGGAAGAAAGAGAGTCCTCAGCTCGTGCAAAAGCAATATTAAGTCATTAAAATATAACAACCTCCCCACTCATTAAAATAAGCAACCCAAAATGGAAAGAATTGGCATGTTTTTCCTGCACTTTGGCCCAACAGTGTTATTTCTTGTTTAAGTATTCTTTAAAGTGGAGAAGAGCCCATAAACATTTTATTTTTCCTAAATTGGGCCTCGTGGGGGAAAAAAGGAAAAGAAAAAAGTTGGTAACGAGGGATGGAATGGAGGAAACGAGAGAACAGTAAGCTGTGGGTGCCGACGGCGAGAGTCTGAAGGCTGTGCAGACTCTGGACGAGCTGCATCCAGTGCGCTCCAGAGAGATCCCACGGGGCACATCAGATGGGACGAAATATCACAACGCATCCACGAGAATAAATAATGCATTTCAACGATACAACAAAAAGCAGTATTTACCTTACAGAAATTCACTGTGAAGTAAATACTCAGGAAAACTTCCTATCCTTTAAAAAATAAAATATATGCAACAAAAGCAACTTAGACAAAGGCAAGTTATTAATATTTCTTTAAAATGGACAATGAAGTGACAACTGTGACTTAACAGGAGTTAAATCAAATACTATGAATAGAATCTCTGACAAGATGAATTTTAGTCTGTTATACTACATGTTATTCAGGATTTCTGTAAAATGTATTATTTCTCTCGAAGTAACCTTGGTGCAGCTTCAAAAACAACTGTGCATGTACGTGTACGTATATATGCTTTTCCCAGAATGTTTCTGTTTTGAATATTTTCATGTTTCATGAAAAAGGGTGAAGCTTACATCTAAACTTGAAAAACAGAAAACAATGACGCTTTTATGTAATTTTAACGTACAAAAGTTTTTGAGAAAAGAGAAAGGGAAGGAGACAAGATAGTCTCCAAAAGACTCACACACTGTCATGTCCTGTAATAGTGGCTTAAAACAAATTAGAACAAATTTCAGAGCTGCCAGGATTTCTCTCCCACAATTAGATTAGGTGGGGGAAAGAATTTACTTATCAATAAGATCAAAGGTACTGTTAAAAGAAAGACAGTTAACCCCAAATCCCAAATGTCTGATAAAAGGGGAGAGGTCAGCACAAATTTCAGAGCTCAGTAATCTTAAGGGGCCTGGGGGAAATCCCATTCAGCCTGGACAAAAACACTGCCCAGCCCTGAGCCTGTCCCAGGGGCCTGGACACACCCAACAGCTCTGCTGACAATAATGCACTCAGAGAGTAAGAACCCTCAGAGACTCCTCCAAAAACGGCTGCACTGAAAAAATAGTAAGGTTTTAATCTGGATATTCATTAGTAAAAACACAGGTACATGTCCTTGGTTATGAAATTCTTTAATACTTATACTTTACGATGCACTCATCTGATTCACAATCTTTTATAGATAAAGTCTGAGTGTATCACCCTTCGGGAGATGCTGCCAGTGCAGATATGTCCTAATGGTTTCCCCGACACCACAAAAGCAATGTACCAGATGAGAAGTTCTAAGCGAATCATTTCCTCCTCCTCCTGTTTACACAGTCATTCAAAGCCCAGCTGATTTCCAGGCACTGAACTACAAATGCCATCCACTTCCATTGTAATATGCACCTGGCTTTCACAGAGGATATACTTAGCATGGCTGCTCAAATTGTGATAATTGTGGATAAGCTGGTTTGTAGATTACTATTAGCAAATTCAGAGAGTCATAAAGATACTTGGCCTTACTTATAATACAAAGAGAATTACTCATTTAAAATAGGGAATACTTTAGAATGAACTTGCAAATTAATTGGAGTTTATTATTTTAGAATGTGAATTGAATGTGGTTATATTTAGTTGTTTGTATTTAAATTATAAGACTTCAGAAATACTGTAATATACTATCTTAAAATAATTTCACGCAAATTTAGAGACACAAAAAGTATATTCTTATACAAGCCATCACTCAGGTGTTCATGGAGTCTCAAAGAAAATACTTGAATTTTTTTAGTTTTCTGTTTCTAATGATAGTCATGCTGACAAAATTTATTGGTTCATCAAACTTTATAGTACAAGTACATGAATTTATTTTCAATAAATTATCATTTTTGCATATATCAGTCAAAGCACAAGGCCTAAACACTTGCAAACAAAATGCATTATTAATTTAATTGTCACAGCCTATTTAGCTAACTTCTATTACTATTTGCTATAATATGCAATGCATTAGAGGAGAGAATCAAATTCAAAACATTAAAAAAACTGATTATATTGTCCTGGAGAAATTAAAATATAGCAAGCTTGCAAAAGTATAGCCAAGGCATTAATGTTTTAAATAGGTAAGAAAAATATTTAACTTAATTTTGAGAACAGTTATGCCCAGACTGATGGTTCAGCATGCTGATAAAGGATTTCTTTGCTTACTAAAACCAAGCAGGAGGGTGAAATGGAAGAAAGGAGTCTTTTGACATTTGTTATGCTACTTTATGCCACTTAAATCTTGGTCTTCTCCACCTTTCAGTGTCTACTGAAAGTTATTCTGCTGTTGAAGTCCTGGGATTCTCCCACCAGGTACTAACCAGGCCTGACCCTGCTTAGCTTCCGAGATCGAGATTGGGCGTGTTCAGGCCGGTATGGCCAGAGACAAGTCAGTGCATTCTAATTCAGTATTTCTGCGTAATAAGAGAGAGTGCCATACAGAAGCCACAAACAAGAAGTCCCCTGAAACAAAGAATGTTTAATAAGAAAAACAACTCAATCAAAGATGTTTGGTTTAGATGAACATTGCAACTTGGAATACTTAAAAGGTAATAATCCACAAGATGGTTGCACTTTCCCGTTTGAGATTCATTTCCTGATTTTTAGACAAAAACAGCATGCCTGTCTGAGGAAAGCTACCACATCACAGAGGCAGAAAGGCATTCAATCTTTCTGCTGCCTCTTTTTGAGTCTCCCTTTATGTATTTGGGACTGAAATGAGTGAAGAAAAGGAAAGTGTCCTGGAGTGCACAGAAAAGGGTGAATGGAAAGCCAACAGCAAACCCATGATCTCCAAACCCATAACACACACAGAAAGATGAATTTCTCACTGATGTGAAGCAATATGAACAAACATTTCTTCAAAATTTTAAAATTCCTAGATAAAAAGCAACATGACTTATTTGATTTCAAAATGA
This sequence comes from Daubentonia madagascariensis, assembly GCA_023783475.1. NCBI lineage: Eukaryota > Metazoa > Chordata > Mammalia > Primates > Daubentoniidae > Daubentonia > Daubentonia madagascariensis. The sequence goes on along the minus strand of JAKFHU010000901.1, from coordinate 31,439,681 downwards.
ATACTATTTACAGGAATAGTTAGGAAATGTTTTCTTTTTACTACTTATCTGATCCAGATTATTTTGTTCAAATTTATTTTGAAATTAGAGTCAAAAAAATAACAGTTCCATCATTTATTAGTTATGAGATATTCAGTAAATTATTATTGTATCTTCATGGCTCTCAGTCCTTAGATCTATAAAACTGGAATAATCATGCTCTGCTAATAAGGACATGGAATGACTGAGATAACACATGTGACAGCAAAAGGAATATAATTAAAAACACGCTTTGCTTCCACTTAACACATATGAAACATAACTTTGACGAGTGCCAAATTATTCTCTAAAAAGTATAGAATGTCTTTAACTTTCAAGAATAATGCATCCACGGCATAGTCAATGCATACATTTTGACTGCAATTATTAAATATAATGTTACCAAAAACAAGTATGGGAAACCATAAGTATGGGTAAAAGGAGGCATACCCAATACCCCAATATGTGACACAGCAGTAGTCCACATCCAGACTACAAAACTAAAGAAAACAATATGACTCCAGTAGAAAAGTCAAGTTAAACTCCTCATAAACAGAGAAAATACTGGTAAGGTCATTTAAAATTTTTTAAAGAGACTTTTAAACATTTACAAATATGGCTGAAGAGGTCTCAGGCTTGAGAGTACTAGAATAAATTGCATCATTATTGACATTTTAAAATGCTATTAAAAAACTAAAGTTTTGGGGAGTATCTGTAGGATGTTGGATACTATCCTGGGGGATTTGGGGGAAGCTGAAAATCTATCCTGTCTTTAAGGAAGGTGACAGGGCTTGCACCAGTTCTGAGTGAGCCGCACATTTTAAAGATTTAAAATTTCAGAAGTAGCCTCTCACCTGGTAACTGACATTGCTATATTTCAGTTCACCTAATATAATTAAGTCTACGTGATGAAGCTAATTATGAAGCTAGCAAGAAAAAAGAAAACCTGGCAGTTGATGACATAATAATTGTAGTGTTATTTTTCATGACATGGCAACCGTAGTATTATTTGGGGGACGACACAAGATGTACTTCTTTTTTAATATTAGCAATGTTTAAGTCTACAGTAAAAAATCAAAAATATTATTTTAAAACCTCAAAGTAAAAATAGAGGAAAAAAACAAAAAAATTTAGTTTTAGGTATTTGTTTTAGCACATTCTAATGCATTTACAGAAGTCAACTCCTTCCAATTTAACTATTCTACTGTTTTAAGGTTGTTGTACAAATTCAAAGCCCCCCAATTCCTTTCAAATATTTCTAGACTATAATTTTTTTAATTAAAATAGGATGTTAAATTTTTTTGGAAGGATGGCGTAAAATATGATATTCAACAATAGAGTACCACAAATGCAAAACATGATGAACTGACTTGATAAAAATTCTAGAAGTCATGTCATTAAATAAAGCCCAAAATGAAAATGCAATTATATTTTTTAAATGAAAAAAAATAGATGAAAATTACCTTTCTTTTGGGGTGCCAACTCCATGTTTGCCTAGTAGATGAGTATTTAAGTGCTTCTTCATTACAAAAGCAACCCTAAAAAATAAATAAAAGTAATTATAGAACTAAAACTTGACTCTCTGCTAGAAATTTGTACAAAAAGTATCTAAGAATAATAAATATGTATATAACAGGAAATATAGAGATATAACAGGAAAATGCATATTACAATGGCACTCATGCTAAACAAAAAGATTGCATACAGATTAAATATACTGTGATACTTCAAAAGCAGAAGAAATAACTGCATCTACATTTGGTGGCTCATTTTCTGACTTGGGTGTACTAACAGTGACCAAAAGATCGAAACAATAATTGTGGTTCTTTAGCCATTGTCTTCACCGCCAGTTAGTAAGACGAATAAAGCAATACCGCCATATAACATTCACTGCCCCTAGCTGATCTCACACTTCAATCATGAAATGAATTTGAGAAAATGTCATTTTATTAAATATTTAAAGGACCATAAAAGAGAAAATGAATAGCTTTCATGAAGCTTCCTTAAAAACATGGTAATAATTTGAAGAGAGGTTTTGAAAAATGATATAAATGTTTACAGTATCTGCAGCACACAAAGAAATTATACTGAAGTGCCAAGATATCAACAACTAAAACAAACAAAAAGTATTACCTGACATACTATCTTACTTTATACACAAATCAGCTTACTTAATTCAATTTCGTTGACATAAATATGAAATGGACAGAAATCAGCAGCCAGTACATGAGCACCATTCTTCCACTGAACACAGTACAGCATCAATTTAATTACATCATGTGATTATTTAAAACAATTTAGTTCTCACTCAGAAGCACTGGACTAAAATGGCTCTCTTGATATGTGAAAAAAAAATTTACTGTTGTAACTTTCAGTGTAAAAGGGCTTGCAAACATTTTTGTTAATTATGTATTACAGCTGTCCTTCATAAAGTTAATTACTAATAGCTGAAAGGCAACAGAATCTATTTGCATATGTACATGAAAGGCATGACATATGCAAAAATATGATTTTAATTAGCATTCTATGATATGAAGGGCTACAAATCAAATTGGCATGTTATAAGATTCTTAACATTAAATAGCGAATTCATCTGGACATGTTTGCACAAATGGGCAACGTAAGAATGTAAAGTACTACAGCCTCACAGAAGAGACCTGTGACAAAAGCCAAGAACAAAACAATTTCTAAAAATGTGAATGCTCTTCTTTTCTTATCTAGTCATTTTTGTTTTTCATATAATATTAAGGAACCTCAGTTGTAAGGCCAAAATGACTAATGACTTCATTATTCAAATAATGTACTTATATACACTGAAAATAACATTTTTTTTATATATTACGTAAAGACAACTATGGACAATACACACTTTGCAACTATAAATAACTGGTCACACCATCAATCATTAAAATGGAAAGGTAATTATCACATATAAAGTATCAAACTGTGATAATATTAAATGCTGAGCAAAAAATAACTACAAGATATTCTATATTTGTTTCTGCTTGATTTGAACAAAATAAATAACATTTTTCATTTCCTTAAAAAAAGAATACAGTAATAACAACAGTCCATTTGAGTCATAACTTCCCCACTGTCCTTCATTTCCCTATAATTAAAAAAACATAAAGCTAATAGCAAAAAGCAAAGGTTAAAAACCCAAAGTTGCAAAGCACAGCTTATTAACAAGACCAAGTATAATTTAAGAGATCTGAACTTAGAAACCACAGTGCAGTTTTTAATAGAAAAAAATTTTATTAATTAAAATGTTTAAGTTTTAAGAATTGAACCAAAAATATTACATGGCACAGAGAACAAACTAGAGTAAATAAGGAGGGAAAGTTTTTGCCTAATATAGCATTCTAACATTTGCTGCATGTTTCTAATGCTAAATATTTAGAAGAATAATTATTTCTATATATTAAGAGAAAAATGGGAAAAGTTCATAATACTAAAACACAACTCAATTATGTACAAATACAAAATATTTATTCATCCAAAATTTGACTTAAAATAAGTACCAATTTTATAAATTTGGCTTAAAGTGCAAGTAATGTAAAAGTCTCAATATTGTCATCAATTAAAACATGTAAGCCAAGCATGACCACCTAACAAAATTAGCAAGCTATATGGAAATAATATTGCCAGCAACATGTGATTATTGGATGTCAACTATCCTTTACTGCCATTGTAACATTACTGTCTTAACATTTTTAACATAATTTTCTTTAAAAAATTATAATCTAGATACCACCAGAAATAAAGATAACACCCAACCTGAAAAGCTATCCAACTGAAATGCCTTGCTCCCAATAAGTACTCATTCCTTTATACTTTCATTCCCTGTCTCAACTAATTTACTGATCTCTTCCTATGTGGTAGCTGTGGGTGGGTTTTGCCCCTATGATGGAAAATCAGACTGATGAAGTCATGCCTTCCTGGAGCTTTAATTCTCCAACCTGTTGCTGGTCAACAGGATGAAGTGGTACTAAGCCCGTGACTCTCTTCCTTCATGGATACTGCTAGTTATTTATGTATGTATTTAATTCACATATTTATTAAGGATCTAATACTATGCAAGGGACAGTTCTAGGCAGCTATAGTGCATAGGTAGTAAATAAAACAAGTAAAAGTCCTTGCCCTCAGGAAGTGTAAAAACGAGCAAGGGAGACAGACAACAAGAAAAAAAAGTAAAACCAACAGCACAGTAAACGGTAATAAATGGTAGGAGAAAAATCAAGTAGAGAAGAAGGATATTAAAATGTCAGCAGGGGGTTGAAATTCTACATTTGGGAGGTGACTTGTGGGTAAGGCGGGTGAAGGCACCGGGCACGCAATGAATAAGACACAGCAAGCCCAGCAGGAGAAAGGGAACCACAGACACGTGGAGGTTCGAGCTCAGGGGTCTGTTCTTCCAACAGTGAAATGGAAGCACAGAGCTGGAGCAAGTAAGTGAAGAGGAGAACAGTGCAAGGAAGGCAGGGGGCAGGTGATGCAGGTGAGAGCAGCAACCCTGTAGCCATGACAGCCTTGGCTTTCATTCTGAGTAAGCAGAAAGGCCATTTTAGGCACCTAAACAGAGGAGTGACTTGTCTGACTGACATATTAACAGGATTCCTCTGGTCGTGATGTTCAGAACAGAGACATAGATAGATAGATAGATAAACTGTCTCTTGCAATAATCCAAGCAAAGATAACAGTGGCCTGGACCAAGGGCTAGCAGTAAAAAAGGGAACTGGTCAAAGCTGGTATATATTTAATACATTTGTAATTAGAGCTAACCAAACTTCCATATGGATTGGATGTGGAGTCTGAAAGAGAGAGACTAAAGAAAAGATCAGTTTTGGTATGGGAGAAACTGAGCTGGCTTGAAGAAGATCAGTTTGGGATGTGTTCAATGAGAAAGCCTCTGAACACCCAAGAGACATGTCAAACAGAAGGCTGACTCTGCTGGTCAAGGCAAGATTCATGCTAGAAATACACTCACTGAGGCTGTCCATCTGGCAAGAGTCTAATCATTTGAAAGAACACATTTAAATAACAAAAAATAGTATTTTTAAAATATGATTGAATAACTTGCAAGTATCTATAATTACCTGATATAAAATCACTTAAAATTGATTTTGGTGTCAAAAGAACAAATGATAGTAACATTTACATCCTAGCTATAGATTTGTACTTTCTAGTTTCAAAAACAATTCTTATTAACTAAATATTTCAAAATAATTTTTGTGTACTGTATATCATATAATAAAAACCTCTTCTTTCAGTCCTTTCGGTTTTATCATTATAAAATTATTTAAATTTGAGAGTCATGGAAGATGAGCTAACTGATCTATAAAGTAAATACAGCTGACCTTTGAATAACACAAGTTTGAACCACACAGGTCCACTGATAATAGGAATTTTCTCCCACCTCTGCCAACCCTGACATAGAAGAACAAACTCCTGCTCTTCCTGCTCCTCCTCAGCCCACTCAACTTGAAGACAATGAGGATGAAGACCTTTATGATGATCCACTTCCACATAAGGAGGAGCAAATACATTTTCTCTTCCTTATGATTGTCTTGGTAACATTTCTTTTCTCTAGCTTACTTCACTGTAAGAATACAACATATAATACATATAACATACCAAGTATGTGTTAATCAACTGTTTATGTCTAGGTAGGGTTTCTGGTCAACAGTAGGATAGTAGTGGTTATGTTTTGAGGAAATCAAAAGTTGTACACATATTTTTGGGCATGCAGGGAGTTGGTATCCCTAACCCCCATGTTGTTCAGGGGCCAGCTGTAAAATACAATACCATAAATACAGAGAAAGAGACCTGAAAAGCAACTAAAATCCAGAGCCATGACACGTGGTCATCTCCCAACTCACACCCACCCTGCAAGTCAGTGTGTTGAATGCGGGGGCCAAAAGTCGGTTTGCATAGGCTGTGTTTCTCCTGTGCCACATAGGTATCCTAGAGATGACTTCTGAAGGATGTTAATACAGATATTACCAAAAAAAGTAGGAGTGGAGGGGATGTCCAAATAAGTATGGACAACACTAGGTTAAAGGAGTAAAACATTACAGACTTTTCAGTCATGTACATGCTGGTGAACACTGTGACTCTCAAGAAAGGGACAGGAGAAGTGCATAACACTTTCTAACCCTATTGGATCACTATATGTTTTTGCCATAGCAAACATATATATATCTGCTAGAACTGTGTCTTCAGGACACAATTTAGAAAATGCTTATCTTGGTCAGTTTTGGCTACTATAACAAAATGTCTTAAACTGGGTAATATATAAAGGACAGAAATTTATGGCCCACAGTTCTGGAGGCTGGAAGGTCAAAGATCAAGGCTCCAGCAGACTTAGTGTTTGGTGAGGGCCTGCTCCTCACAGGTGGAGCCTTCTATGTGTTATCTCATGGCAGAAGGGAAAAACAAGTTCCCTCAAGCCTCTTTTATAAGGGCAATAATCCCATTTATGAGGGCTCTCCCTCCCAAAATCAGCCCCCAATGGCCCCACTTCTGAATATTATTTCACTGTGGATTAGATGTCAATATGTGAATTTTGAAAGGACAAAAACTTTCAGACCATGGCAATTCTGGTGTAGAATCTAAGGAATTTCGGAATTGGGACATATGCAGGATTTGATTTATACTTCACAAATGTGCTAAAGAACTGTAACTAAAGGCACACACTGCAGTCAGAGCTGAGATGAGGTCCCGAGTCCCCTGTTTACCATGCGGGTAAACCTGCACAATTTTTTTGAAATCACACTAATCCTCTGCTTCCTAATTTGCAGTGTGGGGATAATAACACTTACCTCAGAAAGTTATGAAAAAGAGATAATAAAAATATGTATTTTTTTAAGCATGGTGTCTGTTATATAGTCACCATTCAATAAATGATAACTATTATAACAGTAATTATTATAGAAGAAATAAGACACAAATTAAAAGGCAAAGACTCCGGATTCAAAGAGATACGTTGGAATAGAAGAAAGATGTATATAACCATAAATACCACCTTTTGTACTACGTATACTAACCAATGAAATAGAATCTAATGCTACCAAGATGAACAAAACGTAGTCTCTATATTCAAAGGGTTTTAAATCAGAATAAGGTTTATTCTTTTACTTATTTAACATTTACTTTTTAATTGTTCACTTTTATTTTTCTTAATTTCTTACTTTGAAAGTGTTAAGACTTAGAAGTTGAAAAAGCAATACATAAAATACTTGTATATTCTTCATCCAGACTTACTGTTAACATTTTGTGACATTTTCTTTCTTGTTATATCTCTCCCTCTCTCCCATTAGGAATGTATGTACTTTTCTTCTTTTTATTATGTCATCTGAAAGTAAATTACTCAGATGATATTTTTCCCCTAAGACTTCAGCACACATCCCCAAAGAAGGATATTCTTCTACCCACTGCACATCAAGATTACTCCTAAAAAAATTAATATTGATTCTATATCTAAATTCACCAGTCATCCCCAAAATGCCTTTTACAGCTCAAAAAAAAAAAAGAAAAATTACCACAACATTAAGCCAAAGTCTTATTAAGACATAACTGGTGCAACTGGTTCTGTCCCTTTAGTCTCTTTTGATCTATCTAGAACAGTTCTCCTGCCTTTTTTATTTGTATAATGACACAAATTCTAAGCAAGCTGACTGATAACAGCATCTCACATTTTGGATATATCTGATTGTTTCCTCATAATTTGGTTTAATTTAAATATTTTTGGCAAAAACACCACCTATATATGTTGAGTACTTCCAACTGCATAGCACCAAGATAAAAACAATGTCGACTTAGCATCCCAGTAGTGATGCTAAATTTGAACATTCCTTTAAGGCAGTGATCTCCAAATTTCTTCAATGTAAATACTTACTTTTCCCTTTGCAATTAAGTAATCTGTGAGTGATATTTTGATATTATGTGAATACCCTGTTCCCTAACAACCCTCTCCCAGTGGCTTGGGTGCCCATTAACGAATCTTGCCTAAGTCAATTATTACAAATGAGGGCTGGAAAACAGCAATGTCCCATCATCCCTTCTACATTTGTTACCTGGCATTCTTTGATAAAGAGCCTTACCATTTCCCCTGTCTTTCTGTCTCATGCTCTATCATCCTCACTCTCTTTCAAGGGCACTTTACATGGACTCTTGGATTTTCATTTTTATATCATATTTTGTAATCAATTACCATAATTATGCCTTTCAATTCTCAAATTGTCCCAAAATTGGCCAGTGGAAACTCTTTAAATCTGGCTACTCTGTCCTTCCAATATGACTCCTCTTAGTGTTTGGGCTCTTCCTCATTTGCTAGCACAACCAGACATTCCGGGCTCACCAATGATTGTCCCTGCTTCAGACCTGGAATCAGCCCTGGCTTCGTAGAGTAGGTAGTGGTGTTTACAAAGCAAGGCCTGGGTGCTAACTGTGATCACCGCTATTCGAGTATCACAGAGCCCAAGCCCTTCCAATGCACAAAGCTAGGAAAAAAATAATGAACACACAAACAAGTAAATATATGATGGGCAGGAAAGGAGAAATACACAGAAAAGCTCAACTGTAACAGGCATGTTTGGCAAATGAGTGCTCACTACAAAACACTATCTTCTCAGTATTCTAAAATATTTTGCAACAAATTTTCAAGTGGCACACAAATACATTTCTATAAATAAATCACATTTTATCTACTGCAGGAAGCATTTTATTCAAACAATTCTTTCCATCAACCTTACTTGTAAACGTGGTATTTATTACTTCTTTCCTAAACTCTCTAGTAGCGTAGCTGCTAGATCTCCTACAGCATTTCTGATCACTTCCTCCTCCTTACAACCATTGATTCTTGTTCCTTCTCTCACCCTCTAAGGGTGATATTTTTATTCATACACATTCATTATTTCAAAGGTGTGATTCACTTCCTGGGCTTCAAGCATAACCTCCTTGTGGATGACTCTAAAATATGTATGTCCATCCATGGCCTTTCTGGGGCACTTTTTCTTGTCTGGACTGACAATACCTTAAAACATGCCCAACATTCGGTCATGATCTTGCTTCACTGATGATCTGCAGAATTCCCTAATTCTATCCATTATACCACCTTCCCAATTTAGGAATCGTACTCTCTTGTTCATAAATCATCAATTGTTTCTTCACAATTTTTCTCTATCAAGACTTTACTATCCTCTATTTTAATTAAACCAGTTCAAACCGTTATGTCTGAGTGCTACCGCTTCAAGGTACTCTCGCTTGCAATTCATTCCAATACCCCCATCACATGACCTTCCTATACACGTGTTCATGCCACTCAGCTCACAAACTTTATATAATTCCTTTCTGAATTGGATAAAGCACCAGATCCTAAGCAAGCAAATCAGTCTTCAACAGTCATTCTGAACCAGTTATCCCAGTTGCTGGAGTTCACATGCAAAAAAGAAGTTGAAATGGCAGCAAGAACTAGGTCCCAGCTAAAGCACGAGAACAGTGTAAAGTTCAGCCGCAGTGGCACAATTATAGCAGGGCATTATACGTCAATTAAAAGTACAGAAAACTGCTCATGATAGATTTTAAAAGGACAAAAATACTACACATGATATCGTCCCATTTACACACATTTTTGTATTCTGACATATACACGCACAAACATACATATGAACAAATGTATGAAGCAAATACCACTCAAATTCACTCTGACATGGGATTTAGTTTTACATGATTTATATGCTTTATATTTCTACAATAAGTAAAATTTATATTTTAAAAAAGTAAAAAATAATATGATGCCTTACAGTTTACACAGCATTTTCATGTTCCCTCAATAGCTCCCCACATGTGTACGAGCACGCAGTGTAGGCGTTATCAGCTCACCCCGAGAGAGGAGGGAATTGGGGCTCAGAGAAGATAAGTGACATAGACTTTCCTAAGAAAATGTGACAAAGGAGCTGAAAATGCAAAACCAGGATTCACAGCCGGTGACCTTTATGCAGCACACTCTCCACCACCCCATACCTCCTGCCTAGGTAGAGAATACAGCCTCACGGAAAGTAAGAAATAAGAAAATACTACAGAAATGAACATGTTCACAAGTAAAATAATATTAAATACCTTTCTAAATGAATATGAATTTTCCAAACTAATAAATGACAAATCTAGTAAGTTATATAGCATAGAGGGCTTTTTTATTAATAATTCACTGTGATTAAGAAAGTAAACATAATATTTAAAAAGAAAATATTTTTCATATGATGAAGAGACAAACTAAAAATTAATGACTTGTGAAGCAGGTCAAGTAAAAATAAATACAATGCAATCAGTTATCAAGAATAATTATCCTTAACAATAAATATAAAGGTGATCATTCCTAAAAGAACAGCCAATTGAGATAGATGGCATTGGTTTTATTATAAACAAAATCGAGACAAAGATATTTTACCTTCAAAATGTCAGAGATCAAGGGTATATTATGATCTGTAGTTAAAATTTAAAATATGTTGGACAATGTAAATGAGAACCTAAAAGACGTATTAAAGACTCTGTTTACATAACATATAAAATGAAATGCATACCTCCCATCCTAAATATATCCGTAAGCAGATTCCTATTATATTGTTTAACCATGACTTCAAGAAAGAATTTTTTCCACCCACTTCTCTTACCTATTAATGAGCATGTTAACTTAAATGAACAACACAGAAAAACCTGCAGTTCAAAGGTATTCAAATCTGTCAAAAATTTACCATGCAAACAAAGGGGGAAAAAACTATGATTGTATGAGATTTATTTACTCCAAAATTCAGAAGTTAACAGGTGTTAAATAACACTTAATAATTATATTTCTTAAACTCTTTTACCAAATCATTGCTAGGCCAAAATAATTATGTCTTTCATTGTTTCTCAAAAACATTCCGACACACTTCCTTTGAATGCTACACCCCTTTTGGTTATAATTACCACACAGAATCCACCATTTTCACATTTGAAATGTACTAATTGTAATTTTATATTAAGCAACTTACTTCAAAAACAAATTATCAACATTCCAAATTTAAAATATCTACAAGTCCCTTAATACTTTATTATTATTCTCCTGGACGGTTCTGCTTTTCCTTGAAAATGAATGCTAATTTATTGAAAATACCCATGAAAAGACAAAGGTTAGACAGGTTTTCCTTATTCATAAGAAACAAAAACCTTTCTTAAGTCTTGCACCTCCCAAGTAAGCATTCTGTATACAGAAAAATTGCAGTAAACTTTTAGATACTATAAAACATTTGCTACAGCATTCAGAAATGTTCCTCAAAGAATCTGAGAAGTTATGTTTCAAACACACACAAATACCCACACACACAAATACCCACATACCCACAAGTTCCCAGAGTAAGCAAAGACATTCAGCAAGGTAGTGCTGCTTTATTTCAAGGGTTAATTGCACTGTCACTTAATGAGGATCCATATAAAAATGTAATTATTACTATTCTCAGAACTATAAATAATATTATATCCCAAGACCTTAACAGTACACTATAGATTTCCAACTATTAACCACATTTTAAACAATAATGAAAGCAATCACGTATTAGGGCCGTTTGCTTTTTGGTTTGTTCTTTTGTTTGGAGGCAGAGAGATTGCCAGGCTCTGTCGGGTGCTTTAAATGTACCAACTTATTTAACCCTTACAACATCCCACTGTACAGATGACAAACCTGAGGTGCACATACATTCAGTAACTCCCCAAGGCTGCACCGCTAGTAAACGGCAGAGTCAGGATCTGCAGCCAAGCTGTCTCCTCAGAACCCACAGACCACACTGACTAGTACACGGTCCTGCCTCTCTCTCTCGTATAAATGATAATTCACGTATAGGCCAGATTTAGGATGTCTGCTATTTTTTTTTCTTTACTAAAAAGTCAGTTGCCAAATTAAGGACATCAATGATGGAAATGTATTTTATTTCTGAGTTTTACACACAGGTGAAAAATGCAGAAGTCTGGAGTCAAAAACCTGGGTCTGGTCTAGACTCCACCAATTAACAGCAACATGGCCTTGGTTAAGATAATAAACGAACACATGAGACCAAATGAAATTACTAATACCTGAATTATTTTTTAAAATACAATAAATTTATTAAGCAACTATATTAGTGATAAACTATAAAATAAGAATTACCATTACCAATCCCCAGAAGGGGAGTCAAAAGCAAACTGTTAGACATGTTTACAAACAGTTACAGTGTGGTAAGTGTGAGCTGAAAAAGACCTTGATTATAAGCCACACTCACTGAAAATTGTCCAAAACAGTGCAATGAAGCACCCAGTGCCTGCAGCTGCCTCAACTCTTCTGAAGGTGGCAAAACAATGGTAGAACCTTCTGGTAATGCCAGTTATTTCCACTCAGAGTGGAAAGTGTTAACACGGTCAACAGGAATTAAAATACACATGCAAAGACGTGCTGCACGTGAAATCATTTGTAGAGATACCATGAAAGAATATCACTGAGGCTCAGGGCGAAGGAGACAAAGGAACTTGGGCTGAATCTGGGCCTTACCCTTGACTAGATAAGGCCTTTCTCTCTCTGCCCTAGTGTCGCTGTGAAGAGCGAACAAGGGAAGCAGTGCTGAGAGCACAGCAAGCTCTCCAGCATGGTCAGCTGGCTTGACGATGACGATGACGACTACAATGACAAGCGTGACCACCGGGACTGTGACTAGGAGGACACAAGGAACAAGAGGAAGAGCAGGACACAGCACACAATAACTGTGACCTGGCTAACTGGACTCTATGAACCTCACTGTCATCCTTCCAGGATAGGAGACCTTCCTTGTAGAGTCATGCAAAGATTAAAGATAAATAGTAATAAAATTTAGCATCTTAGTGGTAGAATACTACGGCCAATTAGAGTAATAAATGTTTAACATGGATCATCAGATGTAAAACCACAACTGTAATAGATACATACAACTGTCTTACTAACCTCAATTTACAATAGAAACTTCGGTAATAGCAATTAAAAAATGGTTATCAGAAAATGATGTATTATAAATAATATGTCCAAACCAGTAAAATCTGGATATTTCAAAAGTATGTAATCAAAATGATTGCTATTATAAATAAAATCTGTTCCTAGACCAAAGACACATAATTATTGACCTATTACAAAATGTGCACTTACTTAATATGTAGGATGTTTCCCTATCTTTATGAAAACGATAATAAACACCCACAATTATGTCAGTCATGGGATTTCATTACATTAACTCTGTCCTCCTATCTATCGGATCTTTTATGGTAAGACGAACGACCCATGCTAAAGCAGATCATGATGCCCGATTCATCTAAGGGATATGGTGCTAGCCGAAGCGCCATCGCACACACGATGATTCCCAGGAGTGATGGTCTGGGGAAATTTCCACGAAGTAGCTTGCCAGTGTGAAGGGCCGAGCTGTCCAATATGGCTATTTCCAAGACTACTGTGGGCACTTCTGGTTTAAGGGCAGTTTTAGAAAACATGACTTTTTAATTTATTGCTTCAAAATTATTTGGTAAACAGGGTTATTCAGGTTGCAATTTATGTGGAAATAAATTGAAGCTGCTGGTCATGCACATTAGATATGTTTATCCAACTAACATATATTATCTTGAGACAACAACTGAGAATTCAAAATGATACAATCTACTTTTGAATGCATTTAGCATGACCATACCACTATGAGATATGAACAGATAAAGAGGTGCTCTGTATATTGTATCAAGGTTTACATAGTTAAGATAAATATCTTCCATGAAATACAATTATGCAAATATTTAGAACACAATAGAATTGCATTTAATAAGAAAAGTTTATAAAACAGAATTTAATCTGTGTATAAGGATTCAGCAGGCACATCAAAAACATGCAGTGCTTCAGGGAAATCAGCAGCATCATCAATTACTGCTGTATTGGAGACATGCAGAAGTGTCAATTAATGAGTTCTGGCCAAATTTACTTTCCTATAACAATTTATGATGAAATAAACTTAGTGAACCAATTAAATAAGAAAGACTAGAATTTTCAAAATAATAATATATAATAATAAGGTCAGGATGAATTTCTTTCCCTTTTTAGTCCCCTCATCATCTAAAATGGGTTAACAATGTTACCTTTATAACTCATTTTTAAGATATACATAGCAAAGAGGAAATGTGAATTGAATAGAAGAATAAATACACCCAAAGATAAAACATGGCTAATAAATTCCCTTTTGGGAGCAGGTTAGGGTGTTGTCAAATGTGTACTAGATATGTGTATCACATTAGGCAGAAGCACAACGGTCTTTTCTTCTTTAGTAAGTGATTAAATAGGGTTTAAGAAGATGTGTACAGGTGCAAAGTTGGCAAGGGTAGAGTACAGAGGCTCAGTAAAGTGACAACTTGGCTAGGCCAAACTACATTCCCCAGAATTCACTTCTCTAGACACACTCGGTTAGGGAAGGCCAAAAGAGAAATTCCTGCCAGAAATAAGTAGGGCGGATGTGATGAAACAGTTCATGCGTCTTGTCACACACATTGTCTTATCATCATAAGGCAACCACCAAGCCTGCAACTACTCTCCTCAATCCTGGGACCCTACATCAGCTTCTCCCGACTCCTGGATCCCGTGGTAATTCACGTTATTTAGGAAGAGATCCAACTTCTGTAGAATCCCATACCACTATCGTCAAAGGCCATGGGCTCCAGTTCATGCCTGTGGGTTCCACGCAGCTCTTGCTCCCCCCGCCTGCCCACCGCCCGTCACCTCTCTCCTTGCTTCTCAACAGCTTGCCCTGCGGATACAACAAAGCCTTACAGAAACTGGTTAAAAAGCTCCCACAATTGTATAAGACCGAATCCCTGTAACAAATACCTTAACCTCATTCACACAGCCCGACACACACACACATAAACAAATACATGTACACACACAGTCATATATGCACATATCACTGCAGCTCTAAATTCCTGAGTGAATTCTGACTGATTCAGGATTTAGAAGATGGAGTAAAAGGCATATATTTTACCCCTCCACTTGAAACAAACAAACAAAAAATCAAAAAGTATGTGAAATAACAATTTTTAAGACGTAGGCCATCAGGTAAAGACAGACAATGATCTCAAAGAAACAGCTGACAGTGGAATGAGGTGGGAAACGCAGCTATGGATGAGCAGATCCCTCAGGTCAGGGGACACGGGAGGGCACAGGAAGACCAGGCAGCTGGAACGCACAGACAGCAAAACAGGGGAGAGGCTGGCCCAGAGACAGAACTCTGGAGATCATGGGGGGAGTGCACGAAGTATTCGGCTATTACAGACCAAGTCACATGTATGAGGAAGCTACACAAGGGTGAGGCAAAATAACCCAGAAAAGCTTAGAAAAAACAGTGCTTGGGCTCACACAGGCTTCCATCAGCCAGATGTGAGAAACCTGAGGACTCATGGGGCACACAGAGAGGCCTGTCTCAGTGGTGGAGATTAATCAGTCCTATACTGAGCACTGTTCCAATCAAGTTTAAAACAAGGCAAAAAAGATGAAACTTTTCTCAAATAAATTAACTGCAATCCAAGAACAAAGCATATTGTTTGAAATAGAATATTTATTGTAATAGAAAATAAACAGAAGCAACTAAGTTAAATTAAAAATGTCTAGAATCTGAGGAAAAAATGACCAGGCAATCAAAGAAGTAGGAAAATATGATCCATAATAAGGAGAAAGTCAATCAATTAAAACCAACCCAGAATGAACAAAGATGTTAAAATTTGTGTATAAGAACATTAAAACAATTAATATAAACAATAATCAAAAATATAAGTACAGTCACACTTTGGTGTCCATGGGGGACTGCAATGT
The DNA here is from genome assembly GCA_023783475.1 of Daubentonia madagascariensis. Classification (NCBI taxonomy): domain Eukaryota; kingdom Metazoa; phylum Chordata; class Mammalia; order Primates; family Daubentoniidae; genus Daubentonia; species Daubentonia madagascariensis. The sequence goes on along the minus strand of JAKFHU010000901.1, from coordinate 31,423,792 downwards.
TCCAGGATGCCCTGAGGATACCAAAATTCAGGGATGCTCGAGTCCCTTATATAAAATGGCATAGTATGGTTGGCCCTTGAACAACATGAGTTTAAACTGTTCAGGTTCACTTAAACGTGGGTTTTCTTCCACTTCTGCCATCCCTGAGACAGCAAGACCAACCCCTCCTCTTCCTCTTCCTCCTCAACATGAAGATGACAAGGATGAAGACTTCTATGATGATCCACTTCCACTTAATGATAGCAAATATATTTTCCTCTTCCTTATGATTTTCTTAAAAACACTTTCTTTTCTCCAGCTTACTTTATTGTAAGAATACAATATATACTACATATAACAACTGTTACGTTATTGGTAAGGATTCCTGTCAACAGTAGTTGAGTCAACTAGTAGTTAAGTTTTGGGGGAGTCAAAAGTCATATGCAGATTTTTGACTGGGTGAGGGGTTGATGCCCCTGACCCTCATGCTGTTCAAAAGTCAACTATATTTACATATAGCCTATGCACATCATCCTACATACCTTCAATAATCTCTAGATTATTTATAACACCTAATACAATGTAAATGCTATGTAAACAGTTGTTATATTGGTTTTTTATTTCTATTATTTTGCATTGCTATTTTTTTATGGCTTTTATTTTTCAAATATTTTCTCTCTGCAGTTGATTAAGTGCATGGATTTGGAACCCGTGGATACAAAGGGCTAACAGTAGAGAGATGGAAGGTTATAAAAAAGACTGAATCAAATGCATTGAAACAAAAAATATGATATGAGAGGTAAAAAAATTCACTAGATGAGATTAATGACAGATTAACATCCAGAATAGTGAACTTGAATAAAGAGAAATAGAAAACATGAAAAATAAAAGCAAAGACAGAAAAGCAAATTTTTAAAAAAGAAAACATCATTAATCAGTTATTGGACAATTTCAAGTGATACAATTGGAATGTCCAAAGATACAAGGTGAAAGTAGAGAAAATTTAAGAAATAATGGCCAAAACATTTCCAAATGTGATAAAAACCATAACCTACAGATCCAAAAAGCTCAAAAAATTGCAAACAAAGCAAACATGAAAAAACTGACAGTAAAGAGAAAATCTTAAAAGCAAAGAAGTCAGATAAAAAGACATGTTATATACAAAGGACCAAAAAAAAAGTGCTAAGGGGTATTGGGAAAAGGCTAAAATAGACTAAAAGTTCATGATACAACTGAAGAAAAAACATACATAAAAATAAGCACAAGTATAAAAAATATTTTAGTGCTAAAGGTATAGCACAAAATATAAACGTCTCTTAACTTAAAAAGCCCAACAACAAACTTGCAACAAATATTTTATAATGCCCCTTTACTATCCTGAGAGTAAATTAATGCATAATAAAACCTATCAAACTTCAAAACATCAATATAGTACTCTGATAAATCTCAAGTAAATTTAAAAGTAGTTATTTAAAATAAATTTATTTGTATTTCAACAAATAAAAGGTTTGGCAGAACTAAATTGGAAGACTAATGCACATTCAGATGCTTGCACCTGCATACATAATCACCATGATTGGAGGGACTGCCAGAATGGTAAAGTGAGGTCCTTCAAAAATATGCTGCTCCATAAAAGCAATAAGAAAAATCAACTTTTCACAAACTCTGGAAATTAACAAAAGACAGAAAAGAGTACAAGGAATGTGTCTATTCAAGAAAAACAGTTGACTATTGGTAAGAACAACTAAGAACAATGAACTTTGTGGCACTTTAATCCCAAATAATGGAATTACTAGACAAAAACACTAACTCAACTAGTCTAATAACCATGTTCAAAGAAATAAAGAAAAAGATAAGTAAAAACTAAAGGAAAGTAAGAGAATCATAAGTTAACAAATAGATAATACCTAGAGGTAGAAAATATGAAAAAGAATCAAATATAAATTTTGGAGTGGAAAAGTAAAACACTTAAATGAAAAATTCACTATAGGAGCTTAAGAGCAGACTTGAACTGGCAGAAGAACAAAAAAATCATTAAACATAAAGAAAGGTCTTCCTGCTCCAGTCTGAGAAACAGAGTGAAGGAGAAAAAGGTTGGAGAAGGAAGGGCCTCAGAGAATTATAGGACACCACCAAGAGTCAAAAGGGGGTTCCAAAAGAAAAGAAAGAACAGTAAGAAAAAAGCAGGAAAAAAACCTGAAAAAATTAATGGCTGAAAACTTAACAAATTTGATTAAAAACATTAACCTGAACATCCAAGAACCTCAAGAAAGACCAGGTAGAATAAACTCAAAGAGATCTATACCTGCATACAATAGTCAACCTGTCAAAAGCCAAACACAAAAAGAGAGTCCTGAAACAGCAATCCAAAAGTTATGCATCCATTACAGGCATGCTCAATAAGATTAACAGCTAACTTCTCCTCAGAAACTATGCAAGCCAGAAGGTAGTGGATAAAATATCCGAAGTGCTTAAGAAAAATGACTGTCAACAAAAATTTATGTATCAGCAAAACAGTATAATTAAAAACACAGGAGATATGAAGACATACCTAGACACACAAAGCAAATGAAATTATCATTAGCAGACCTGCCCTACAAGAAATACTAAAAGTAGTCCTTCAGACTGAAATTAAAGGGTGAATTTAAAAAATGATCCAACTATATGCTATATACAAGAGATAAACATTATATTCAAAGATTCATATAAGTTTAAAGTATAGGGATGAAAGATAAACCATGCAATCAGTAACCAAAAGAAAGCTTCATTGGCTATGCTAGCATCAGACAAAATAGATTTTAAGACAGAGATTGTTACCGGAGACAAAAAAAGAAATCATTTTATAATGATAAAAAGGTTAATTCATAAGGAAAGCTTAACAATTATAAACATACATGCACCTACAAACAAAGTCCCCAAAATACATGAAGTCGAAGCTGTCAGAATTGAAGGAAAAAGAAATTTCAACAATAAGAGTTGGAGACTTTAAAAACCCACTTTGAATAAGGAAAAGGCCTATGTAGACAATAAACAAGGAAAGGAAAGATTTGAACAACAGGATAAATCAACCAACACTAACAGATATCTTTAGAATATGCCACATAATAAAAACAATCCTGAGTGTACATGGAGTAGTCTCCAGAACTGACCATATGACAGGACATAAAACAAGCCTCAATACACCTACTAGGATTGAAATCATACAAGGGATACTTTTATTTCTTTTAGCAATATGTAATATAATTTGAAGTCTATAACAAAAGGAAATTTTGGAATTAACAAATGTGTGCTAATTAAACAACAAACTCATAAATAAGCAGATTAAAGAAAAAACCACAAAATAAATTTTTAAATACTTTGAAATTAATGGAAACAAAAACAGAAGTCACCAAAAACTTAGAGGATGCAGCTTAAGCAGTAGATAGAGGGAAATTTATAGCTTTAAACATCTGTGTTCAAAAAGAAGAAAGTCTCTACTCCCACTGCTTCTCTTGACTAGCATAAAAAGAAATGAAATGAATAAATAAAAAGAGAAAAGATCTGCCTTAAGTAACTAGAAAAAGAAGAGCAAACAAAACCCAAATCAAGCAGATGGAAGAAAAAAGGAACTATAGTACAAATAATGAAATAGAAAAATAGGAAAAAATCAGCAAAACCAAAAGTTAGTCCTTTGAAAAGATCATCAAAAATGACAAACTTAGTTACTCTGAGAAGAAGAAGGAAGAAGGAAGAAAGAAGGAGGAGGAGGAAGAGACTCAAATTAGTAATTAGGAATGAAAAGGGGGATATTCTAATGACCTTACAAAAATAAAAAGAATAAAAAAAATACTATGGACCTGCGTGTGCCAACAAATTATCTAGATAAATGGATAAATTCCTGGAAAGAAGAAAACAACTGAATATGACTGAAGAAGAAATTTTAAAATCTCTATAGACTCATCACAAGAAAAGCGATTAAATTAATAACCAAAAAACTTCCCACAAAGAAATGCCCAGGCCCTGACGGCTTCACTGGTTAATTCTATCAAACATTAAAAAATAATTAACACCAATTCTTCATAACACTTACAAAAAATAGAAGAGGAGGAAAACGTCCCATCTCATTTAGGCCATTATTAATTTGATACAAAAACAAGATGAAGACATACTCCCTTATAAATATGGGTGCAGTACTCCCCAACAAAATACTAACAAACCAAAACCAGCAACACATAAAAAGTATTATATATGTTGAAAAAATGGGATTTATTCTAAGAATGCAAGTTTGGTATGACATGCAAAAATTCATGAATATATTTTATTAATGGAATAAATGACAAAAACACATGATCATCTCAACACATGTAGAAAAGGTATGTGACAATATTATATACCCTTTTATGGAAAAAAAACACTCAACAAATGAGGTGTGAAAGGGAACTTCCTCAGCCTTACTAAAGTCTACCTATAAAAGACTCACAGCTAATATTACACTCAATGGTGAAAGACAGAATGCCATGTCTCTAAGATCAAGAACAAGGCAGGATATATGCTCATTAATACTTTTACTCCACATTGTACTAGAGGTTCTAGCCAGGGCAACAGGCAATAGGCAATAGGCAAAAAAAAAAAAAAAAAAAAAAAAAAAAAAAAAGATAAAAAGCCATCTATATTGGAAAGAGTTACAAATAACTATTCATAAATGACAGGATCTTGTATATAGTAGATCCTAAAGAATCTACAAAAGTAAACCACTCGAACTAATAAACAAATTTAGCCATGCTGCACTATATAAAATCAATATACAAAAATTCAATTGTGTTTCTAGGTACTAACAATGAAGAATCAAAAATGAAATTATGAAAACATTTAAAATATGTAGTAATAAATCTAACAAAAGAAGGGGAAAACATACATTGAAAACTGTAAATTATCATTAAAGGAAATTGAAGAAGACTTAAATAAATAGAAGTACCATTATCGTAGGTTGGAATACAACATATTTAAGATGGCAATACTTGCAAATCGACCTACAAATTCAAAGCAATCCCTATCAAAATTCCAACCTGCCCCTTTGCCAAAATTAATAAGGTAATCCTAAAAATTCCTACGAAAATGCAAGGGACTCAGAATAGCCAAACCAATCTTGAAAAAGAACAAGGTTGAAGGACGCACGATTCTCAATTACAAAGCAACAGTAATCAAGACGTGTGCTACCAGAATAAAAACAGAAATATACATCAATGGAATTGAATTGGGAGTCCAGAAATAAGCCCTTACATTACGGTCAGTTCATTTTGACAAGGGTGCCAAGGCGTAATAAAGGATAAAGAATAATCTTTTCAACAAATGGTACTGAGACAACTGGATATGCACATGAGAAAAGAATGAAGATGGACCCCTTCCTCATGATATATGTAAAAAACAATTCAAAGTGGTTCAAAGTCCTAAATACAAGAGGCAAAACTGCAAAATTCTTAGGGAAAAAAAGAGAGGAGTAAATCTTTGGGGTCTTAGATTAGACAATGGTCTCTTAGATATAACACCAAAAGCACCAATGACAAAAGAAAAAATAGATAAACTGGACTTCATCAAAATTATAGAAATTTGTGCTTCAAAGGACACAATAAGAAAATAAAAAGAAAACACAATGAATGAGTGGAACAAAATATTTACAAGTCATATATATGGTAAGGGGTTTTATCCAGAATACATAAATACCTCAAAAAAACTCAATAATAAAAATATAAATAATACAAATTAAACATGGGCAAAGGATCTGAATATACATTTCTCCACAGAAAATATAAAAATAGACATTAAGCACATGAAAAGTTGCTCAAAAGCATTACTCCAGAGATATCTATATCAAAACTTCAATTATATATTACTTCAAACCCACTGGGTTGGCTATAATCAAAAAGATAAACAATAACAAGTTTTGTCAAGGATATAGAGAAATTCGAACACTAATATGTTGCTAGCAAGAATGTGAATTGGTACAGCCACTATGGAAAACACTTGGCACTTTCTCAAAAAGTTAAACACACAGTTACAATAAGGCCCAGCAATTCTACTTCCAGGTATATACACAACAGAACAGAAAACTCATGTCCACACAAAAACTTGTACATGAATGTTCATAGCAACATTAGTCATAATACCCCAAAAGTGGAAATAAATCAGATGCCCACAAAATTATGCATGAGTAAAGGAAATGTGCTATGTCCACACGATGCAGTATTAGCAGGCAGTAACAAGGAATGAAGTACTGATACATGCTATAACATGGATGAATCTTGAAAACATTATGCCAGGAGAATAGAGTCAGACACAAAATGCCACATATTGTATAATCCCATTTATAAGAAATGTCCAGAACAAGTAGACCTATAGAAACAGAAAATAGATTATTTACAGATGGAGCAAGCTGAACAGTGAATGACTTTCCCTTAGATGAAAAACAACATAGGATACCACTCATTTAAGTATTCATTTTATAGTTCACATATCACATATCAGTAAAATGACAGATACAAGCAATTATACAATTTTACATCTTATATGTTTGGTAGACCAAAACTACTGCAAAATTATTAAGTAAGTAAGATATAGTAATGACTAAATGAATTTAGGATACTCTCAAAGAAGTAAAACTTAGGATAACTAGGATTTCCTTGAGGAGGAGGATATTCCTGGCATAAGAAAGTTATGAGAAAAGGTAAACCAGTCTGAAAACATTGGGTATGTGCCGAGGCTACAGCACAGATGTGGGCAAAAATGAGGCTGGAAAGGTCTTTTACGGACAAATTGCGAAGGACTTTAAAAACAATGGTAGGGATTTTGAATAGTATTCAATTTTTTTTAAAGGCGATATAATAGAAAATATGTTTTAGTAAATAATTGTGTAAGAAATGAAGACGTCTGTTCACAGAAAGGAAATACTAAAACCAGTGAGTTTACCTAGCACCCAGATCTTGATTTATATGTACAATTCTCCATTAGAAGAATCTAGAGCTTCTTGACAAAAGAGCTGATCGAAGGCCCAGGATATCTTGTGGTGCCAGAAGTAAGTAAATACTTGAAAAAGGATAGAGACATAGCAAAAAAACAAAGAAGACACTATGAACTGGCTCCCATTGACCAAACTGGGAAATTTGAGCACCCAAAAATATTCATTATGGAAAGGAATCATAAATAGGAATTCACGCATGCACACTGATATATATCAAAACAAAATAAATAAAGAGAAAAACTTAAAAATCTCTTCCAACTAATATAGAAAGACTAATATTTTACAAAATGCCTGGCCTATAATCTTCAAAGGCTAAACTACGTGTAGTATTTCTCCGCTTAATTAGCATAAATTGAGTGGATCATATATTAACAATATTTTACTTTGCTCAATAAATTTAGGCCTCTCTTTTGCTTTAGAAAATAGCAAAAGAAGGGTGATAGAATTTCACGCTAATCTAACATTTATAGTTTGCAGTGAGATGCTTTGCTTCTCCAGTTACTGATTCTCATACCTCTTTAATTCCCTTTCCCTCCTTTATTAAAGGAAAAATAAGTCTTTCTATTATTTGGAGTTTTACTCCCTAAATAAGATATTAAGACTTGGCCAACAGTTGTACGTTCGACCATAACAATATACTAATACTAAAACGTCCACAGACCCACATATTAAAACAAACTATCCTTTACTTCCAAACTGAAATTATTCAGATAACAATAAATTCTGAAAGTTGTGGTATAGCACCTCAAACAATAAATCCATGAATTTTTTTCTGACATCTCTCCTGCATTTCCTGTATTTCTTTCACTGTAGTTCTAAATTCTTCACAGCAGATGGCAAAGATAGTATGGAATCTAAAAGAAAGGTACCTTAATTAGGTTTTATGACCATCTACATAGTAAACACCCACCAATACTGAGTAATAATTGTAGCATGTGGGCAAAAGTGGCACCATTATTTTTAAAATTTCAAATACCTTACTGGAATTAATATAGGCCACACTCAACATGAGTTGCCAAAGCAGTGATTTCTCACAAAAAGGTCGAGGGAGGTAAAGAAAGGAAAGGTAAGAGTGGAGCAGAGCAAAGAGGAGCCACGGAGACAGGAGAGGGGAGGGGAGAAGACCTGTACACACAGAGCTCTAATATTCTTACAGCTACGTATAATATTTTGCAAAGTAAAATTGACTGAGATGGAAGCTATTTTGCATGGTACAGTGGTGATGGCTAACAAATGAGAGTTTTGTGGGCTGAATGTTAGTCCCCTGCCTCATCTGCCACCTCTAATGATAGCAGCCACCTGCTGTTTTATTGTCACAGCTGGAGCCAGTTCACACTCCTTGGTGCTGAGCTCTGCCCATGAGCACCAAGCTCTCTCCTCGCCTCATTACTTTGATGAACTTTTTATGGTCAGCACCCATGAAGACCTCATCTAGGACTCTGCAACACAGACTGGCTTCAGGGAGTGCTTTCAGTTGCACGAGGTGATAATACACAGTGACACTATGGCTGCTGGTGTCTGTCAGCTAGTCCAGAAGTCACTGTACTACCTTTTTGACACGACAGGGCCCACAACAGGTAAAAATTGTCATAAAATTCTCATGCTTAATAATATTCTTTCTTCCTCATTGTGATGTAAAGATTATAGGACACTGCCATAATGAAGTCTTTTAATGGTACACGTTATTATAGAAAACCTAATGTACTGTTTATGATTGCTGCCATAAAATTAAAATTCTTTTCATTTTCTATAGATTGAAAGTCATAGAAAGAAATTTTTCCCTTTAGCTTTTAAAGTCAAAAGGGATAAAACTAAAGCAGAATCAACATCTGATTTGTATTAATAAACTACTTTAAAATAAAACTTCATAAATTGTTTTTAAATAAAAACATGTAGCAATGACATGTCAGCTGATTTTAAATTAAACCTGTAATATATAATTTTGATGGCAAGAAGATTGTTCAAATATTCATGTCTTGAATAGGAAAACCCTTTTTAAGCTTTTGCTTATCATTGCTAGCCAAATATATATTACAAGTCCTCAGAGATTTAACTACTTATTGTAGATGAGGGGGGAAAATGACATAATTTTAAAATGTTGGCAACACTGAAAAAATTTGACCAAATCTTAAAACTTACTGTGTGAAAATTATTGAACATAATTTTTAATATTTACAAACATTGACTCATGCCTGATACAAAAATTTAACCTAGGAAAAGAAACTTCATAGCATTAAAATAGTTGAACATATTCCCATATTTACAAACACACTAAAAATATTTTTAAATACCCTAAAATCGGCAAGTAACATTTCAATTTTCTAATGCTTAAAAGCTTTGATAAGCCTAACACCAGAACATTTAAATATTCACTGTGTAGAATTCCAGCTGGTGAATTTTTGACAAATTCTGCAATGTTAGAAGCCATTAAACCTCACTTAGATTCATTTAAAAATTCTACCCAAAAATAGGTATGTGTATATAAATATATGAAGTGATTTACTTTTATGTTACTCTCTCCTCAAAGCATGTATGGTTATCCTTTTCGTGGTTCCACTATGAAATTTCCATTCATTATTAATATTCAATATACTGCTCTTTTAGTTAAGAGATATGATAATGTGAGCTTTTCAATGCTGCTGAGCGTGGGCCTTGTGCTGTACTCGGCAAAATAGTACTGAAACCAGTGCTTGTTCTGAACTCTGCACAGTATTGCCAAATCGCAACGAAGAGGCTGAATTTCATTATTTAGGTTTACAAAGCTCAGGTTATTTTTACATACAAAACTTTCTTATAAATATTTTTGTTTAGCCTCTATGAATAAATAAAATTTAAAAACAATGAACAACTTTGTCTTCAATTTATAAATTGACAAAAAATGAATTCTACATCATACCATTTTTAATTCAACCAGGTAATTTTTTAAAATAATGATAATCAAAAGATTAACATAAGAAAAGACACTCTGTGTGTATTCTTATTTTAATTATACTTCGAACTAAATATGAATACCATGACACACACACACACGCACGCGCCATGTATGTAAGGCGGAATCAGTTGTTTGAAATTCTTTTAAGCTTAGATATTTTTCTTTAGCAATTTAATAACATGTCAAACTTAAAGTTTGTGGAAGCTACCTTAAAAAAAAAATACAAGGAAAACACTCACTGGTTGTATTTAATGACAGTTAACCCCACAGCAACCGAGTCAAGTCAATATAAGGAAATAATTTATCACATTTCACACGCTCTCCTTTTCTCAGGCAAATATTCTACAAATCATAATGAATTCATTCTGTATTATCAACACTCTTTGATTCTCTTCAATAAATGACTGCATGCAAAGTCCCTTTAGTGGAATCATGGTGCTGTTTTCTTTTTAAGTAGGTGAATAGTTACTTGTTAATGATATGTCTTCCTGTGCCACAAGAAATGAAAAGAAAAAAGAAGGGAATGACTCTATATCTATATATCTATAGATATATATAGCTAAATGAATGAAAAGACCTAGAAATAGATGTGAGCAAAAAACAAAAAAAAAGTTACATATGGTCATGTGCCACATAATGACGTTCGGGTCAACAATGAACCACATATATGACAGTGGTGCCATAAGAGTGTAACAGAGTTGAAAAATTCCTATTGCACCTGGTGACCTTGTAGCCATCCTAACATTGTAGCACAGTGTATTACTGACATGTTTATGCTGATAATCCTATAAATAAAACCATTGTGCTACCAAACGTTTAAAAGTCTACCACATATCATTATGAACAGTATATAATACTTGATAATGAAAATAAACGACTATGTTACGGGTTTATTTACCACATTGTACTTTTTATCATTATTTTAGAGTGTACTATTTCTACTTGTAACAAAAAAGTTAACTAAAAAACAGCCTCAGGCACATCCTCAAGGAGGCACTCTAGGAGAAGCCACTGTTATAAGTGCTGAAGGCTCCCTGTGTGTTACAGACCCTGAAGACCTTCCAGTGGGATGACATGTGGAGGTGGAAGACAGTGATATTGATGATCCTGACCCTATCTAGGCCTAGGTTAATTAATATCTTTGTGTCTTAGTTTTTAACAAAAAAGTTTAAAAAGTAGAAATAAATAAATAAACAAATTTGAAACTAAAAGAATATTCTTATTCTTAAAAGAATACGATATAAGGAAAAATATTTTTGTTTGGCTACATAATATGTCTGTGTTTTAAGCTAAGTTTCATTACAAAATAGTTAAAAATTTTTTAAAAATTAAAAACTTTTATAATATAAAAAACTTACATTAAGCTAAGGTTAATTTATTATTGAAGAAAGAAAAAAGTTTTATAAATTTAGTATAGCCTAAGTGTACAGTGGTTATAAAGTCTACAGTAGTATACAGTTATGTCCTAGGCCTTCACATTCACTCACCACTCACTCGCTGTCTCACCCAGAACAACTTCCAGTTCTGCAAGCCCCATCCATGGTAAGCGCTATACAAGTGTACCATTTTTTATCCTTTATACCTTGTTTTTTAGTGCACCTGTTCTATGACCAAATATGTTTAGATTCAGGAATATTTGCCATTGCATTATAATTACCTATAGTACTTAGTACAGTAACATGCTGCATAGATTTATAGCCTAAGATCAATAGGTTTGTGTATGTACACTCTACAATGGTTGCACAATAACAAAATCGCCTAATGACATATTTCTCAGAACATGTCCCTGTCATTAAGCGACATGTGACTATATTTCAATTAGAGTGATGTACCACCTGATAAAGGAGAAACACGCGAGAAATCCTAGGCTGCTTACATACAGATACAGATGGAGTTAGCAAAAGAACACAGACACCCTATACAGGGCAGGATCCTCAGCAGAGATGTAGTCAGATGCTACAGCAGACATCCAAAGTGATGAATAACCATAAGACCAGTTTCCTAAATTAGGCAAAACTGGACTCTGACCTACTATAAATGCTTACTTACACATATTGATATTCCTCATATATCCTTAGCACCTGCAGTATTTTGTTGTGTTTTCCCAAAGGGATTGATGGAGAAATTATGTTAAAGTAACTAACATAAAACAAATATGTGAGTTCAATTACTAAAATCAAGCACATAGGCAAAGGCAAGAAGATAGTTTCAAGCAAAGCAGAAACACTGTGGTCCCTCAATGTCAAGTGACTGTGTTTTAGAAAGAATGTTAAGAATAGGAAAGATCAAAAAATGAAACATTACTTTTTAACAGCATTTATATTTTACAGTTTTTTCTAAATCCTTTATTATATCTTATCTTCACAATTTTCCTGTGAGATTGAGAATAATTTTTTATTGGCCTATGAAGGAATTAGCAATTTTCAGCCCTTTTTGTACAAATGAGACAAACCTCCACATAATGGCTTACTTTTCATAACACTTATTTAAATAACTCTACTTAAATAATTTTTAAATAGCCAGAAAGACATACATAAACAGTTATTCGCACAATGCTGGGAACTTTTTGTCATTCACGTCATAGGTGTATATTATGATTCTCTATAAAGTAACCAATTATTAAGTTGCCTTTTAAATCTAATCTTAAGAATGTCTTTATTACATGATATTTAATACCAACCTGAGAGCAGATGTAACGTCCGGGTGAGATGAAGTATACTGTGAAGCTCTCTGTGTGCCTCCCCCTCTCTCATCTCACTGCCTGCTCTCTGAGAAACAACCAAATGTTGAATAATATCATTTTCCTCTGACTTTATTTTATACTTTCACCATGTATGTATAGATCCTGAAATAATACATTGCTAGTTTGGTTTATTTTTGAGCTCTTCAAAAATGGCATCAAATTGTGGCAGTCAATGGACATTTGGGTTATTTCAAATTTTTTGTGGACTACAGGAAAAAACTCCCCAGTTTTTTGTGTAATTTCCTTTGAAGCAAAAATTTATGTGTTGAATCTATCAACTGCCAAATATGTTGGTCCTATCCATATTCTTGTTTTCTCCCTATGAAAACCTATCATAAGTCTAGAAACAAGAAGAATAAATATGTTTCCTTTCTACATAAATTATATTCACATACAATGGATAACATATCTATAACTACTCAAGCTTATTTGAAATCTTACTAAATAATCTTATCTAAAAATCCATTTGATACTTTTAGAAGTGATGACTTCTTCCTATTCTGAAGACAGAACTGAACATACAGCGAGAAGAGACTATTGCAATTCCAACTGTAGTGTGTGGTCCAACCACAACCAGTGTTCTCTATGTTTGGCAGAACTGAAATTTACCACTTATCCCAACATAACATACAGAGGAAGATGACCAAGGGCCAGCAGGAAAGAGCAGCTGATGTTTTTCCAGGGAACTTGGATAAAAGGACTTTAATAGCAATGTAGACAGTAATTATATTAAAATACCTTCAACAGCAGAAGCAATAAGAACAAATTCTACATACTATATTTTCCCCAAAACTCTTCTTGAGTCCAAAATCCAAAATTTATAAAGTATTTTTTCAACCAAAAAAATCCTGCCCTTTTTTTTTCACAACTCTAATATCTGCTTTTAAAGGGGAAAAGCCAAAATTTAAAATTTCCAAACCATAACCTTAATAATAATAATAATAATGCAATTACATGATGGCATTTGTGGGTATAATAATCTTAGCTGTAGTATGTTCCAACACCTAACTAGTTACTACAACTAACTAGTTAGCTGTTACAACTGTGGGCATTGGGGATATTTAACTTTTATTTCAATTTTTAGATTAAAAGAAATGGATATAAAGAAAAACTGGAATGTCTTCAAAACAGAAAAATTAACTGTTACTATATATTTAGTACCCTGTGGTAAGAAAATCAATATTTTCCAACCAATCAGAAAATAAAAAAGACATTAATATTGATATACATTCTTAAATTAGGAAAAGACACACTTATATAAATCCACTTAGATATACTTCCATATTTCTAAAAATAATTGTAAGAACTCTATTTGCTATACTTCTATGAAGGAGATATTATAGTTATTTTCCTTTGGGCTAGGTGGTAAGAAATATGCATTGATATTTTTTACATTTATAAATAAATATATCTAGTTTTAGTGAAAGAAAAACTGTGTCAAATATAAACATACATTCTCATGAGAGACTGATGTAGTAAGAAGAACCTCAATTTAAACCTATTACGCAGGCAAAAAATTGAAAGACAAGTTAGAAATCTTCAATAAAAACATATCAATATACCATGATTCAGTTCGAGAGAACAAAAGAAAAACATTTTAGAATAATCTGGAAAAAATAACTATTTTGTATTTCATGCCACATACTAATTTAGAGAAAATAAATAAATTTTTTATATATACACACATATATAATTAAAAATTCACCATGATTATTACAAGAAAGTAGGATTATGCTAGAGTTTTTATTTATGTTTTTCTTTAATTTCCAAATATTGTACAATGAATGTCTTAATAATCTGGAAAATATAATAAATACAGGCAAGTAAATTAATCTTGATATTCCTGCCAACACTCTCATGCTGCTAAAATTAAAAAAAAGTACTCAATTAGCTAGAAAAAGTCACTGTATTGACTATGAAAATGTAGATCCATCTGAGGCCATAGCAATTCCAGACTATCACAAAGAAAAGCTGATTCTGGGCCATAGATCAGGTCAGAAGTCATGAGTGCATCCACCAATCCAGTTCCACACCCTCACCTCACTCAATACGCGCCACTTCATGATGCTAGCACTAGAAATATCTAGACGAATAGAAGTATCCAAACCCTGTGGAAGCTCCCAGTTTAATAAGAGAAGTCAGAACATAACAACTGGGGTATCGTTTCACCAGGTAGATGACAGATAAAGAGAAAACCTTTCATGGAATAAGTTCACTAATAAATTCTCAGTGTTAATTTATCACCTGAAGGTCATGAAAATCAGTGTTTCCAGCCAGAGTTAAACATTAAACTCCATAATAAGAAATAACTTGAGAGCCAAAATAGGAATCAGCCAAAGGAAAGGACCCCATGACAACAGTAAATGTCTTGTATAGTACATTATAATAATTTAATGGATAGTATTAAATATCAACTTGATTCTGAGAGGCCATCGATTTTAAGATACACAATTGATTTAATAACAGCTTTAAAGGGTTAAAAAAACCCACCAAATTAATGCAGTAATTAATTCTAAAACACATCACAATCTCAAAAATGTTAAAATATCAAAAAATGTGTCTTATATGCAAGAAGCATACAATAAATCATAATATACCTGTTCTTTTAGACGCAATAAACACAATATATAAACATCTAAGAAAATAAAATGTTCCAGATCAAGGCAGAAGTAATGTAGTAAAATTTCTTTCACAACATTTTAGATTACTAGAGGTTATTTCCATTAAAAATACCTCTATGAATACCAATTAGGGAGCTTAACAGATCTTAAAACATGACAACTCATTAGGATTTTATCACTACCTATCCTAAAAAAGAATATTATATACTTCAAATATAATGGTCTTTCTCTGACTTAGTAATTTAAAACTTCCCAGAGAATCTCCAATAACTATCTGAAAGTTAGACATTATCATCATATTTTCTTATAACTAACTAAAGAGGAACCAAAACATTAAACAAGCAGGGACTAACCTGACAAGAGGCCTGGACAACAGGAATGAAGTTTCTCTGCTCTTTGTGGTGTATCAGTAGAAAAATTGAAGCAGATGGATACTGTGAGCTATTGTAGCTACATTCCACAAGCAAGCAAAATACAAAAGAACAAATTTCTAAAATATTTCCCATCACTCTTCCTAAAATAATATAATCCAGAGTAAAAAAAAAAAAAAGAAAAGATTATTTTCATTACTGAGTTATGATTTTACTTTAAAAAAAGAAACCTTGAAGGGTAGAGTTGAGTACTAAATCAACAAATATTCAAAATAGTTAGAACAAAGCATGATTCAGACTCACCAAAAAATATTAGTGTGAATGAAATAACATTGTAGTTTTTACAGAAAAAAGGCAATCAAAGTCAGCAATTTCATGTGTCTCAACCTCGTAAGATACTGGCCTCATCTCTCTTTAAATTATTTTTCACTGCATTTAAGGAGGACAAGTATTTCACAGTTATTTCAGACTGTTAATTTCCAAAAGTATGGAAATTACATATTCTTTTTACACTTGAGGAAGTGCGCCCTCTTAAATATTACAGTAAAGGGGAAAGACAGGATTCCCATATGCAATAGTTCCTTCATCAAAAGCATGTTTTCTGAGAATATTTTCATTTCTCTTTAACTATTTTAAGTCTCCCACCTTCCTTCTCTGCTAAAACTATAGAGAGTAGGAATGGTAAAGAATAAAAAGCAAAGCTCTGATTATCTTGGCTAAAGAGCTAAAGATATTGATACATGAAGAACTGTTCCACAGTGTAATTCACCATTCAAAACCACTTCAAGATTTATTGCTATTTCTTTTCTCCCACTTGGTGCAGAATTCCAGGCAAGAACTACACTACTTTTCCTTTGTAAACTTTACCTCATTCCCGGTTTTCACTCCCAATCCCACAGCGGCAGATAACTGTAAAATCCAGCCGGGCAGTTTACTCACAGAGAATGACAGATTCCAGATCACACCCACACTGGGACTTGCAGCCTCTTAAACAGTGGTTCTCCTCTGTCATTGATACTAGAGGGGTTTTCATGTCAGGGAGTATCCTTTATTGTTATAAAGCTTTAGGTATGTATATTTGACAACCAAAGACATTTACTATTGTTTGAACTGTACAGATCTGACATGGAAAAAATATACATATGTAGAATAAGAACCAGACAGAGATTCTATTATTTATACTACACTACCCTGTCCTATAAGTGTTTTTTAAATTGTTGCTTTTTGGCTAACTTGGCTCTAGATTTAACATGGACTACCCTTCTTTTTCAGAGAGGTTGTAATGTAAATCATTTAGATTCTAGCTGTCTTTCATTACATTCTAGTCCAGGTGAGACGCAACAGGAATTTTACCTACAATTTAGAGGTAAATATACAACAATTCAAATTATTTGTGTGTGTATGTGTGTGTGTGTGTATATTTGCATATATATATTTACAAATATGACACATCACAAATATATTAATATATACATGCACACACATTTACACACAAGTGTAAAAATGAGTGCATATAACTACACATGTGTGTGTATGCATATAAAAAACTTTCCCAACCTAACTCTGGAAAAGTATTCATGATTTATCCTACTATATCTTTCTCAATTGGTTTACTGCCTTAATTTTACCCATTATCCACTGACAGTCTTCCATGAGCGATCTCATATGTCATAGTCACTCTTTTTACATCACTTGACCAGTGATGATCTCAAACTTCCTATGATACAGCTACCTTCAGCCACCACATGGGACTAAAGACTAGTTCTTAGCCAGGTTTTCCATGGCAAAGTGAGTGACAGTGATAACTGGTACTCAGCTGATTTGGGAGTCCCAGCAATAATTACATTTGGACAGCATAAGACAGGCCAAAAGAGACATCATTTGCTTATTACCTCAGTGTTGGGGGCAGGGGTTCCTCTAGACCCCACTCTAGTAACTACTCACCTCCCAGCAGGGAAATCTAAAGGTCAGTCTGTGGTGAAGCATCGGGGACCAGAAGTGACAAGGTATCAATACAAGGGGAGATACCTGAATCAATTTCCCTAAACCCAGGGAAGGTCTAAAGCCCCTCTTCATAA
This sequence comes from Daubentonia madagascariensis, assembly GCA_023783475.1. NCBI lineage: Eukaryota > Metazoa > Chordata > Mammalia > Primates > Daubentoniidae > Daubentonia > Daubentonia madagascariensis. Next base: position 31,406,074 of record JAKFHU010000901.1, on the reverse strand, counting down.
AATTCCCTCTATGTGCCCCTTAACTTCAACCCTGCAGTTAGATCCAGACACCAATGAAGTTTCCCTTGATGTAATCACATACTCCCCTATACATTTTTTTTTTTTTTAAGTTCTTTGGACTGAACCTGCAAGAAAGATATGGTCGGTAGACAAAACCTAATAGAAGTACATGTACACATCTGTAGTGGGCTGAATGAATAGTGAACCCCAACTAGATCAGGTTCTAATCCCTGGAACCTGTAAATGTTACCTTATAATGGAAAAAGGAGTCTTTACCAAAGTTATTAGGTTAAGGATCTACAGATGAGAAGATTTCCCTGCATTATCTGAGTGAGCCCTAAACTAAATGCAATCACAAGTGTCCTTAATAAGAGGCAGAGGGAGATTCAACACAGACAGAAGAGAAGGCAGGGAAGAAGGGAGTGACGAGGCCACAAACTAAGCAGTGCCGGCAGCCACCAGAAACTGGAAGAGGCAAGGAACAGATTCCCCAAAACCTCCAGAGGGAGCGCGGACCTGCTGCCGTCTTGATTTCAGCCCGGTGACACTGACCTTCCAATTTCTGGTTTCCAAAACTGTCAGAAAGTAAACTTCTGTTGCTTTAAGCCACCACATATGTGGTAATTTGATACAGCACCCACAGGAAATTAATATAGCATATTTCATATATTGCTCAGAATACTGACTTGGTATATTCTAAATTAAACATCTATAAAAGTCATCATAGTAAAGTAAAAAAAAAATAATAAAGTTCTAATTGAGGTTCTGGGCGTATATTCTTATATGTGTATAGAATTTCTTCTAAGTCAATGCTCAGAACATCGTAAAAGTCAGTTTCTCTAAGCCTTCACATTCCATATTTTTTCATTTTTATTTTTTAAATGACCACATATTTTTTTATCCCAAAAAACTGAAACAGTTTGCAACATTTTATAAAGTTTTAAAATTACTGTAAGTGCTCCTTCAGAGTATATTTTTGGGGCTGGTCTGAGTGCAGTGGTGTTTACAAGTAATTGATCATAACCAGAGTGTATTTTTGGAATTAAGTTCAGTGAATTTGTTTACAATCATGCTCTCCTTCCAAAAATATTAGCCCTGCTTTGAAAAAAGTTGTCAAAAATATGTTCTCCCTCCAAGTTAAGCTAGAGATGGACTTTTTTTAAAAAGGCAGATTCCAAATGTCAGAACAGTTTCTGAAAGGAAAATACCTGTTTCAATGATCACCTATTTTTTAGGTGCTGACCACAGAAGCACGCCCCTCAGTGCATTCTATCCAGCCACTGACCCTCCAGTAACCAGAGAAAAGCAAGGTGTCCCTTCTCCCTTCTCCCTTGCTCACTCCCACCTCTGAGTTCTAAGCAGTCCCTTCTAGATATCTCTAAATTTTAAAGTCCAAAATAATAATCAGATGTGTACCACAGCTTAGGAAGATAAACTCTTTAGCAATAGGAAATATTAATCAGGAAAATCATATATGTGGTGGCAAAAAAAAAAAACAAAACCATATTGGCACTAAAAAAAGTGAAGCAAGCAGCTCCTAATGCTGAGATATAAAAATGCTTCCCATTGAACAGTGAATAAGTTGCCTTTCTATTAATCTCACTGAAATGCAGCAAAAGTCTTTAGAACACCAGAGCCAGGGCAAAATATCATGTAAAAGACCACTTCTATAAATCAGCATCATGAATGATTATGATTTGGTCTGCAGTAAATCTAAATAAGTACAATGAACCATATACCATTGTATATACCAAAATTACAAAGAATGGGCGTCTCAAAATTTAAGTTATTAATATTCTAATGTAAAAACTGTCATGCAATTATTTGGGGACTTTTACATCACAACTTGACTAAAAATTAAGTAGTTCAAGACACCAAATACTTTAAAGAATAGATTTTTTACATTAAAGAAGTTCATATATTTTTCTTTACTTCAGTTAAGTTCATATATCTTTTTAAATCTCCTTCTACAAATTTACAGTTTCTATGACACACCTAAAAATGGGTTCAGAATTTCTAGTATTCATTCTCCAGTGTTCATTCAGACAGGATAAATTCTGTCTTGTATACAGAGAAGCAACTGGGAATGCCTAAATTCTCCTTTTTAATTAAACTGTGAATATAAAAAAAGACAGCCCTTATATGACATGGTTACCACTGTACAGTATCTGGTTTTTAATCCATCCTCAAGTTTCTTTTTTATGTTATACTATAACACTTATCTTCAAAAATTCAACTGACTTTTAAGGCAATCCAACAAATTGTCATAAAATTCAATATAAAGCACATTCAGAGATTTTGAAATAAACTTGTCTTTATGTTTTAGAAAGCTGCCACTGTGTTTTTAAATATATATATAAATGCTCTTAAATATAACAATATAGCAAAAGATTATCATGAATAATTATTAGAAATGCCTAGAATTTTCCTAGGATTTTTTTAAAATCTAAAATATGTATCATATCCCTAAGAACTTAAAAAATCACTACTACTACAAGATTATTATATACTAAAAAAAAATCTGTGATCCTTTGAAAATATATACCTAAAGGTGTGTTTGTATGTGTATGTATGTGTATCCACATGCCTGCACACGCACACACACCTGTAGTTCTCTGTGGAAAATACAGACCTAAAGGTAGTAGTCACCTATGGCACTGACCAACTATAAATTAATCTGTCATCTTCACAGATAACAAATAATAACAATTACTTAATACACATGTACAAATAAATGTATAAGGATGTATTGATTAGTTTGGCTTTTATCAAAACACAGGAGTGCATTACATTTCTTCAGAGTAAGATAGGATTTTTACAAATCACACAGATAGACCATTAGCACTGAGTGGATTTACCCCCAGCAGTGCTAAAGGCACGCAGGATTTCCATTCTTACAGTGCTAAAGGCACGCAGGATTTCCATTCTTAGAGTGGCACAGTGATTGACACCAGCTCTGCTCATTATCTCCCTTAGCAAAACTTCTCCAAAAACAAATAAATCAAAAATGCCTCCAACGTTCCTGATTAAACAAATTACAGACCTATTCAGTGGCAGCAATGATATTTTAAAAAGCTTGTGCAAGCTTATTGTACAATTGTATTGCAAAACCGCATTCGATAAAAGAAAAAAACTGTCCACTTTTTCATTCTCTACATAGTTTTACTAGCAGGAATGGCTTCTCAGAGATGAAGAAACTTTATAATAGCAACATATCTAGGAAGTGTTAACCCTGTGTTCCAACAGATTATAGTCACCACTAATTAGGAGCTGATGCTTCTCATAAAGATACTTTTAGGAGCCAAGACTATTTTTCTCTCATAATGAGAATATAAGGATAATGACAGCTAATAGGAGCCATCACTATATGATCAGAGACCATAAATGAGAACGTTTATTTAATGGGACACATAATTCTCAACTTTAAAAATATGTATTTAGATAGGTTGCAGAAAATTGTTATTTTTATTTTTACATAACCTCAACAACTTTTGCACTGAACAAAATGCCCATAAAGACAACAACTGACAAAGGCATCCTGTGTGTGCAGGTTTTCAGCAAAAATAGGCATTACATAACAGCTGTACCTGCACATTATATGTTAAAAAAAAAAATCTCAGTACAAAAATAGTACTAATTAAGCATAAAGGGTAAGGGGAAAAAATTAATGAAGTGATGAAATTGCATTATTTTAAAGTGAAAATCAATGTATCCTAGGATTCAATAAAGCCCACTAGGTAATAAGTCTACAGCATACTAAAGATTCTAAGCTAAAATTTAAAATTAAAGCTCCAGTGAGTTAACCTATATTTTATTCAAACAACCACTAAAAAACCATTTTCTATTACTGACAAAAGTTATAACGCTAGAAGATCTAACGTAGAAAGTGCTGTATAATTATTCTAATCCTACCTTTAAAAATATCCTTCAAAATAATTCAACCTAAAAGATTTTGCTATTTCAAAAAACACACAGATGAAATAATTCAGTTCAAAACACAATAAGTAAGCTCTCCATTGCTGTAATCTAAAAGATTTTTCTTAGAATTAAAAAAAAAGCATGTAAATTAAGGTGAGTGAAACATGCTTTCATCTAGCAGAGGAATATGGTAGCTATTCATCACCTGAAGTCATAAAACACTAGGTCTCGTCCTTAGCATATTCTAATGAAGCCTATCATGCAAATGAGAGTGACCTTTTCCTTGCATTCTGCAAGTTCACATTTATTCCAGGAGTACACAGAGTTTGCCAATACAAACTAGCCAAAGACTGCGTAATTACTGTAATCAATTAGTAGTTAGTGTCGTTGTGCTCATTTTCAGCTAATGTCAACTAAGCCATTTTTGAGAGAGGCACCCTTGACAACAGCTTTTCTATTATTGTTTTTAAAATGTGGGAAAAAAAAGAAAATAAAAAGATGAATACACTGAAACTTTCCAATGTGTCCGCAGGGTTACATCCCTCCAAAGAATGTTAAGATTCAAGACAAGGCTCCAAAGTTGATAATGGACAAAGACTCTCTGGTAAAGTTGCATATCCTTAAAATGACATTGAGGTTTTCTGCCTATACAATTAAACATTAATATTTAAATATTTAAATGAAGGACACTCTCCTGTGCGGCAGTTCAGACTTGGTAGAACTTGAGCACTCTTCTCAACGGTTGAGTAAACAGGCCATACCCTCTGCTCGGAAACAGTCTATTCTGTAGACAGTTATGGATAGGAAACATTACGGCAGCCAGTAATTAAAGTAAAAACTAATACTGTCTCAGAGATGGGGAATTTTGTACAGGAAAATCATTTATCATGGCTTACAGTTCTCACAACTGAAATGAATTATCTCCTTCTTTAGCACATATCCATTTGAAGCTAGTATATTTATTTACTAAACAGAGACCCACTTGCCAAATAAAACATAAAAGGTCTTAGAAAATATTCTAAACACATCGTACAACATAAACCCTTAGAATCTAAAATGTGGGCATCAAAAAGAAATACCAGTTTAGTTTCATCCAAGAAAACTGATTTTTTTTTTAAACTACAGTATTTTCCTTCAATATGGTTGTTTAAAAAATTTATAGAAAGGACTAAAGAAAAATACCTTTCCAGTTGCTAGTTACTAAAGAAAAATGTTAATTTCGTGTCAATGTTCTATCACTATACCTAGCCAACATGTGAAGGACAATATATTCTATCCTCACTGTTAAAAATATTAAATATTTGGCAACTAAGAAATATAACCCATAAATTTATAACAGACAGAAAAAAGATGTCATTCCTATGCTAGAAAGGAAATGAATTTGTGGTATCTTAGAAGTTATCAAAATAAGAAAATAATAACATTGAGATGAGTAATGTCACTGAGATTCCTGAACTCAAAGAAACAGCGAAACTAAATGCCAACCTTGTTTGTACATGTCAGCCTGAGACACCCAAAGTCACTTTTCCTTGAATATATACAATCCATGGTCTTTTATAAACTGAAATCTCTGCCTAATAAGAAATTACTGATTTTAAATAAAGAAAACTTATTTGGAAGACATACTACAAGGATAAATCAATACATATTTTTTTTACATAGACACAAAAATATGTGTGTATACTTTTATCTTCTCAGAAGAAATAAATAAACAAAAAACCAAGGAACTGGAACCCAAAATAGTAAACAAACAAATAAAAAGCCAGAAAACCACACTCATGTGTCAGATGAGGACGTTCAGCTTCTTCACTTCCTGGTGCCTGAAAATATTATCATTAAAGGCAATGAATTACATTCTCTTTTTAAATTAAAAACATCTAAAAAAAGATTAAGTACCTATGGAGGAGAAAACTATCATACTAAAGATGTTCTGTTTTTATTTCAAAACCTATAACCACGCATAGAACTACTTTCCAAAACAAAAAGACAAAGAATAACAAAACAAAATTGAAATATACTAAAATGACCTAAGTTTTCAAAGGTATCAGAGGACAATATCAGAGGGCTAATCGAGGTACAATGACCTACCTTTTCAAGTGCCTACATAATTGTGCAGTTTTGGGGGTGGGGAAAACGCTTTTTAGAAGTGTTTGTTTCCATGGTGATATTTAGAGTAAAAAGAGCAATCAACTAGCAATGAGTGGAGTGACATTGAAGATTTATTGGTTTACTTCTGCTTACTGCTGGAACCAGTCACCTCATGGAGCGTCAAACACGTACAACTTGTCAATAATGACACAGAGCCAAACAGCAGGAAGATAGTTCTTTTCATTCTTGTCAGAAGAATAAACCGATGTGGGCCTTTGACAGTTACCGAGAGGGGACAAGAGCAAACAAGATGAGCAAAAACAGAAAAAAATAACCAGTAAATTTGAAGGGCCCTAAGGCTTCTCAAAAAAAAACGATGCCAGGCACAGAACAAGAAGTTGCTTCACTTGTCTCAAAGAAAAGGCTAACATGAAATGCTTCACAAGAGATAAAGCCAACGGTGCACTGCTGCTCAGCCACAGGATGATGTCTTTATGGTAAACACTTCAGACAACTTGTGACCAAAGTCCTGTTACGACACTAATTGTCCATGAAAGCTGACCTGCAGCAAAGCAGCACAGTTCAGTTCCAATAGTCCAGGCCCATGAGTATTAACATGATTGTGGATGACAAAAGACATTCACATATCACAAAACACTGAAAATGCTGAGGATCACTATGCGGTACTCTCTGAAAAGAGACACCTTTCAGACTTTATACTTCCGGACTAGAAAAAAAAAACCTCCAGATGTAACAGCCTGGATGTTCTAAATTTTTTTGGACTATAACTTTTCTAAATCTAATGATAGGAAACAGAGAAAATGGAATGGTAATAACATTTTTTTAAAAATTGGATTGGGTTTCTTTCACAAGAAAAAACTCTTATAAAGATAAAAATTAAAGAATAATATTAAGTTTCTGGTAATATATACTCAATGAATGATTTAATGTTGCTAAAGTGTTTCAATTTGTTAAGAGTGCTTAGTATAGAAAGGTTTGAGCATGTATTATGTAGTGTAATTTACAATTATTGCAGCATTTCAATTTTTCTATAAGCTAATGAAGTGCATAAAGCACCTTTCTAATGCAGTAATTTAAAACATTAGGTGACTTTAAATTATCATGCTTATTATATCTTGTAAAAAAGCCATAGAGACAAAAACTAGTATTTTAATTGATAATTTAACAATTAAATATTTTTTATTTGAAGCTGAGAAATGTGGAATAAAACCATAAGCTTATTTATAACTGTTTTTAAATAAAAGTATAGTAAATCTTGTTTAACTTTGGAACTGTTTCAATGTTTAGATATCAAAATATAAAAAGCATAGAAAATTAAATTGATTAAAAACTGAACTTATTTAATTATTCATTGGATTTGAAAATTACCCACTTTATATATTGAATAGGTTTCAAAATGTAACATACTGCAAACACTCATATTTTAAAAAATATAAAAATGTGACTCAAAAACAAGTAGAGAAAAGTGAACATAGACTATGATGGGTAAAAAAAAAACTACCTGAAAGATTTAGTTACTTTTTATTGACTTTGGGGGGGGAAAAAAGTGTAATAATTCACAAGCACATTTAAAACACAGTAAAAGTGCTAGTAATTAATGAAACAAAATTCTATAAGAATTATAATGCATTTTAATATCAGTTCTTGATTATCCATGGATGGATAAGCTGAACTGGTTCTTATCTAAGAAAAATTTTGCTTTCTAATTGAACAACTAGCATCCATACACTTCTTTTCATCATTCTCTTTTGGTAAGACAGGAAGAAAGATGGCTGTCAGCTTGGCTTTGAGAAAGTTAGACATCTCCTATTGACAGTGAAAATCTATTTTTCTTAAGTACTAGCTTTTGTTGATACCCTCAAGATGGATTTTCATATGTACTCTATAACACTGGGAAACCTTTGAACCAAGTCCAAGGATAAGAAAGAGCTTTCAGGAATACTTCCACTGACCCTGTTCTTAAAGAGAAAAGGAAAAACATAACAAAACAAACTTTGCTTTGGAAACATAAGACAGTCTGCATGAGTAGGTTCAACAATAAGAATTTTTTAAAGCCTGAAGTCCCACGTTCATTTTCCTAAGATGTCCAGAAAATGGCTTCATTATTTATATCTAACTAAAGTCCCAAATAATACATATCTATAGTCAAATATAGCTAAAAATAAGAGTCCCAAGTGAAGTATTTGATGGTTTGACATAGTTGAAAAACTCAGAGTTCCAGCACTAACCATCTAGGTTACTTTGTATAAGTTATTTGGCCTCTTTAGATCTGTAAGACCCAGCATCTGTATCTGTGAAATGAGACGTTCCCATTATGTGATCTTGAAGATTTCTTCCTGCACTAGGATCTAGTGCCTGTTTTATATTATCTACACCTTGGTAATCTCTGGATCCCCAGTATCAAAATGGCCTGGGCTTTTGATATTGGTGATCCAGTATCAAAAGATCTTTCTTTGATAAGAAGGCACGATTTTAGACCCTGTCCTAGGCCTACTGAATTATGGAGACAAGGAATGGGAATTGTTTGCCATTACCCGCCCCCATGCTTTTGCACCCTGGAGTGTGACAATCTCTTGTCTATGACTCTGCTATCTCACCCAAGTATGTACAATAAACTTCTGACCATTAAGAATAAAGGCTGCCTAATATAAACATTAGGGATAAAAAAGAACTTGAAAACTAATTAGCAGTGCTTAGTACACTTATCTTCCCAAAATACAGGATGTCAAAATTTAAGTTTTCTGACTTCATTACTCCTCCTAATTAGTAACTGAAAATGTGTTTGCATTTCATTAAGTCGGTTTAACCTCAACAGGCTTAGAAATTTCACTCTAAGGAATAAGGATAGAATTATTTTGTTCACTTATGAGAAACAGATGAACCATTTTGTTTCACTTCAGTGAAATACAATAAATTCATCTAGAAAAAATTCATGGCTGGCCAACCTATAGAATGATCAGATCACAGAATCAGATGGATCTTATTCAACTGGTACAACTTCACGAATGACTCCCCTGAATTGCATCTTAACAATGGCACCATCTTCCTAAATTAAAGGAAACTTACGACTCTGTAGAGTAGCCATTCTCTTTTGGACAAATTTAATTATTATACAGTTCTACTGACTCAAAATCTGTAATTTCCATTATTTTTGCATGAATTGCTAAATCACTGCCAAAAACAGAGGAGAACCTATAGGCTCTCTAGAAAATCATTCATCAAAAATATTCTGCTCTCCTTATAGAGAGGTAGTAAAACAAAGGGAGAGGATGAGAGATGGTGTATCTCATAATGAAGATTTAAATGTAAGTCTGAACAGTCAACGAATACCTTTTAATAAAGTTCTTTTAAAATTTAAATATATTAATGTACAGCTTATTCAGGAAAACAAACCTAAAATATTGTTAAACAAAGATCAAAAATTATTCTTAAGGGGGGTGACTAGACTGATATCCTTCTTAGGCTTTTACTTCATGACCAACTAACCAAACGCCACTTAAACCTTCCCTTCAATAGTATCTACATTGGGAAAACTTTTGACATAATACATCATTCCTTCTGTAATCCCAAAGGATGCTTTGGAAAACAGTGAAAAAAAGATTACATTTATAGTCTAACAATAATTTTAGTCAAAGGTCAAAATTGCCAATGGTCTCTGAATAGTACAGGGTGATGGTAAAACCTATTACACGTAATCAATGTTGAACAAGATACCACTAAAGGGCAAGGCCAAGAAATAGTTACCAGTGACAGTAAAACTAAAAGTAGCAGTGAGCCAGACCATAAATGAAGTGAATGTAGATTTAGAGAGACACTCGCATTTGTGAAGGGCAGTAGCTACTTCGGGTAATGACAGAACACAAGGCAGCAATTGCTTCCTTTCTCCAGCCAAGGGGAAAGTGAAACGTCCAAGTATCAACATGAAGGGGTTAAATGATTTGTCACGGCGCTAATTTTTCAAAGAGGATGAGGCATTCCTTGCATTTTAATCTTGACTGGTAATGTAAAGCAATCTATGTTTTTAAAAACATTCAAGCTAGTGAAGCCATTATAGAGAGAATATTAAAAAGTACAAGTGAGTAACATTCAAGAAAATATTAAAAACTATAAGTAACATGTAGACCGTCACAAACATTGAAAATTCCAAATCAATTTCCACACACAATTTCCTTTCACAGCTTTGAGGAGCAGATATAGTGCACATTATCTAATTGACGCTATCCTTTGGGACCAAGAACAGCGCCTGGTACAGTGTTCCACAGGCATTTGCTGAATGAAAACTGGATCATTACACAACAACTTGCCTTTCCAATACTATTGGAAGAGATTACATTTAATTATCTAAAAAGTGTCACCTTTTAAGAGGCTGTTCAGGACTTCAAAGTATTGAATATATAATACATCATTACAAAATTTTACTATTATATTACCTCTTCCAATATTGCCAACCAAAATTATCACAGGATGACAATCATTTTTTTTTCAATTTTATCATTCTTGCAAATGTTTTGCAAAATAATATGAAAAATATTTTTCCATTGTGCTTATATTTATACTGAATACAAGTAAACACTCCAAACTTAAATAAATTCAAAAAGATTACCCAAAAAAGTGTATTGTTTTGTGTATATGGCTTTTGTACACTACAGTGATATTTTACTAATAATTGATTTAATACATATTTTCTATCCCCATAGAACATAGCCTATTTTCTATATGTTGAGTGTTCTCCCAAAATATTTCATAAATTCAGTGAATGAATGAACAAATGAACATGCAAGAAAAAAACTACATTTCACTTTTCTTCTCTGGAGCATCTAGCACACAAGAATCCATACTATTCAAACCATTCCTCTAGTTGGGAAATGAATATATTAAAAAATTAATTAATGAACAAGAAAAATAACAAATCAAGCTGACTACAACAGGGATTAAGAAATTGTTTAGGTAACTTCTTGTCATTCACTGATAACTCTCCTCCTCTGCTGAGAGCTGGCACTTCCCCAAGTCCACAGTAGATGCTCAATAAACAGTAACTAATAGTAAATAATTAAAACCAAACTGCTGTTTGTTCTCTTCCACTGACTGTCCCTCCATAATAACACTTGTCCTCATTTTAGTAGAAGCAACAAATTACGTAAAGTAAACATGGGCACTGACCATGAAAATAAGATACTGAGAGGTACCGCACTGAACCAGCAATTTGGCTTAGATTCTATATTCAGAGCAAAACCTGTCCAGGCACCCACACTGGAAAACACCGGATGTGCTGCTGCCTTCTAAGCAGAAGGAAAAAAATTCACAACACCTGTTGACATAACAGTGCCTAGAAGCTGGGAACAGGCCCAGGGAGAGGCAGGAGGAGTCCCTTCCTTTGTTTATTAAAGACTCATACCACTCAAGGCTGCCAGCCAGTGTTTGGTCCTTAAAATCCCCCAGGCACTTCGCCGGTTCAACGCTTACTTCACGCCTTTCCTGTTTTCACTCTGCCTTCACCCAATGCCCTCTGTGTGATGCCCGTCCCAGGCGCTGCTTTCTGCACACCATGCTGTCCACCAGTAATTGAGTTCTCTCCCTTCGACCACCATTTCTGGGGGGGTCAGGACCACGAGGCCTCTCAGGTCCAGGCCTCCCTCACAGGCCACAGACGCCCGTCTGGTGCTACCTCTGCATGGAGGTCCCCGGACACCTTCACCTCACCTACACCTCGTACTCAATACATTGAACTCACTGGAAGTCAACACCAGAAGGAATCTCAGAAGGTAGGTAATAATTTTTAAGGTGAGAAAAAGACGTAAAGAGCAGGTTACTGATGGGGCCAGGGCTAAATGCAGAGCACTGTGTCCCCAGTGAGGGCCCCTCCATCTTTCTATCGGGCCTACTGCCACCAACCAGCCTTCACTCTGGGCAATCAGATGGCTTGTGGTCCATCTCACAGAAGGTGACTCTTCATCAAATCTAACAAACCTAGCACCCTAAAGTCCTCACCCCAACTTGCTAAACTTTCTCCTAATTATTCACTTTGAATTTTGATATTGTCTATTTTTTATCCCATATCAAATTAATTGTCAAATCCTATAGTTTCTTCTAACGTTTCTTAAGTTTATATTGTCAAGCCATTCCCACTACTACATTCTCTATACAAGCCTTCGTTATCTCCCCAATACACGGAAGCAAAAGTCTCCAAACTGGCATCTCCACCTGTTGTTTTCCTGTCCAAATCCAGCCTACACACCGTAGATATTTTAAGTATCTTTCTTTAAAAGTCCTGTCTGAGTCACTCTACTCATCTGCTCACAAACCTTCAAAGACTCCATCCTCAAACTTTGCTTTCTGCGTGTAATCAGCCACACTTCTAATGACCCCATCACCAGTAGGATGAATCCTAAGCTCCTCAGCTGCCCACTTGGTGACTTGCTACCTGCCTACATCTCTGCTCTTGTCTCCCTTCAAACATATATTCTGTGAAGGTTCATGATCCCATATCCACAATTCTAAAATATGAAAAATAATGAAAATGGAAAGTTTAATCAGTTGGTAGCAAAAGCAGACTTGAACTGACATAATGCTACTCAGAGATTTCATCCATGCCCCTATGTTGAACATGCATCTGTACTGCTACAAAAACAGCAATGTACTGGATTACACAATGTTGCCCAGAGACCGCATGATGCTACTTAATACTTAGTGCAGACAATACAGAACTTCTAAAAATCCAAAAAGCTATGAATAAGGATAAAGGACCTGTCCCAGGGGTCCTGGACGAGGGTGAGGTGGGAGAGGATGCACTTCCATCAACCTCCTCCTAGTGTCTTCTCCTCAGTTTTAGAGGTGAACTTGACCTTAATTCTAATATCCTGTCTGACTGCTTCTCCTTTTTCATGATGATCTAAATGTTGTTCTTCCACCTTCCATTAGGAAAGGCAAAAACCACATTTTATTTATCTTTATTTTCTTAGCACCCAGCTCAGTACTTGGAACATAACAGAAAATCAGCACCGATAGAGCCAAACTGAGTAAATTAATCTTAACTGTTGATGAATGAGTTTATTAGATGATCCTGATTTCCTACCAAGACATGGAGAAAATGTAAAAATCCCTCAGTTTCTCCATAGATTGAGTGCTAACTTAGGAAATGACTAGAACTTCTCCTCACCTCAATAAATACTGCAAATGCCAAAGGCTGTGACACACCCACAACTGACATTTCCCCCAAGGCACAGATATACTCCAATACTGAGTACAATAAATTTAGTATCTTTAGATTTCTGCAGAATTAAAATTTGAATATCTCCCTAAAAGGTGAAAACTAATGTGTACCAATTTAGTAGCCTATGATTTATAATTCAATGTCCAGCCAAATTAAGATTGTTTAGTGGGCCATGCTTTAAACTCTACATGTAGGTTACAATGTAATTGACAATATCCTGAGAAGACAGAACCAAAAAAGTCATTAGTAGCATAACAAGGCATACTAATGTGTAAATTAAGGTTAATACATACAAACATATTCCAAAGTTTTTTCCCAATACATTGCTGCTTCATATTTCTATGTAATTTGGTTCATGCATCTTAACATTTTATTCTACTTTTGAGTTTTATTATCAAAAGTAAAGTTATTCTTTTCCTGCTTAGTATCCCCAGACTAAGGCGTAACTTATTAGCGCTAATGATTCAGACATGGTGGTCGGTCCTATACAATTCTCCACATAGTAAATATAATGTGTGAGGAATTAGCTGGAATCACTCTCATTTAATGAGATGATCCATCATGGTGTCTCGTAATTAAACTACACTCTTAGCCATAATTCTTGGATGTAGAAAGCACAGTAGCAGACAGTGCGGATCCAAGAGGATGAGATGCGATGAACCTTCAGTGGGTGCTGCGTGGAAGGAGAGAGTTAAACAGGAAAGGAGAATAAAGAGATCTCAATTCATGTCACTGAATAGAAAATGGCTCTAAAAATAGACTATACATACTGTATTACCATTATTTCACCATCGCCCCCTAAACTGGTTGGAAACAACCTGTCTACAGAAATATTGGGAAGTAAAAAAGTCCCCTGCCATCCTCCCTAACTCCCAAAGAAGTATCAAAAATACTGCACAGCCACTGAAGAATTCAAGCAAAAATCAATATCCAAAAAGGACATCAATGGGCTGTCCCACAAAAAGAAGTTACACCATATAGAAAGGAAGCATCAATTCTGTATTATTAACAAATCATATTTTAACCAATACTAACAAATATTGCTTGAAATATTTTAAATATTTTTCAGTTACATAACACTGCCTACCCGAATAAGAAGCTTTATAAGAAAACACAAAAATGAATAGAAAGCAGTTTTTCCTATTTTACAACAACGAAAAATGACCTCTCTAAGCCAACTGAAAATATTATAAGAAGAGGCTTAAACTACTTAAAGCTTCAATTCAAGTCCAACTATTGACAAAATAAATAAAAACAGATTGTATTGGTTACTTTCCATAAATTTTAGCAAACTTTGGATTGCTAAGCAGATGACATGATGTAACAAACATGAAGATACTCAATGAGATTTAAAAAATGATACACTGAAGAAACATTTTCACAGTTACTAAGTATTATAAGCATGAAATTAGGTTCTGTCTCATATACCATTATAATAGTTTTAAAAGCCATTTTTTAAACAGGCAGACAAACACACACCTACTAGACATGGAACATGAACAGGGAAAGTGTAAACATAAAAAAAACTGTAGAAAAATGTTTGACAAAAATAGTTAATCAAAAACAGATTATGAGAGTTCCCACACATCAAATGAGAAAAAGCCAAAAAATCTAATGTTAATGATTGGAAGGTAGAAGTAAGCTTCACACTCTCACAAGCATTAAATTGATCAAACTTTCTGGAAAGCATTCTGGTTGTATGTAAGAACAACTTTAAACATTAGCATTCACTTTGAAACCCAATATTCTACTTCTAGAAATCTCTCCTAAGGAAATAATATGAAAAGGGCCCAATAATATATGCACAAAGATGTCCACCACAAGGTCATATATATAAAAGTAAAGAACTGTAAACAACCAACATGGAAAGAATTGAGAAGTGGTCATATAAACTGTTATAGCCATACATATGGAAGGTTACACTGCCATAAAAATATCTACAAAGAATATTTAATGGCGTGGGAAAACACTTCTCACATAATTTTAAGCAAAAGCACACTTTAAAATTTTATGTATGTATGTGAAATCTTAAAAAGTTGATCTCAGAAGCAGAGAGCAGAAAAGTAGTTACCAGAGGCTGGGGAGGATCTGGGGGGGTGTGCAGAAGCTGGTCAACGGGTACAAAGTTACAGTTAGCAATAAGGTATATTTTAGAATAGCTAGAAGGGACAATTCTGTTCTCACAACAAAGAAATGGTAAATGTCTGAGGTGATGGATTTGCTAATTAACCTGATTTGATCATTATACAAAGTATATATGTATCAAAACATCATGTTGTAACACCTAAATATGTATAATTATTGTGTGTTAATTAAAAATAAAACTTAAAAAAATAAAATGGTATGTATACAACATTCAGTTGTGTAATACCAAAAGAGTTATATCAAAATGTTATATAAATTGTGGGTCATTTTTTTCACATTATCATTTATTAACCCCTCCCAATTTCTCACAATGAACATATAATGCCTTGAGAATAATATTTAGAACTATTTTAAAAAATAAATTAGAAGCTTTTCACCTCTGGTATGGAGTAATGAGCTTCCAACAAACCAAACCTCCCACAAATAAGAACTATAAAGTCTGGATGAAATCTTAAAAAAAAAAAAAAAAAAGTAACTACCTGAGGATCCTGGAAAGTAAACAAAAGCTGGAGGTTTTGGAGTAGAGTCAAACTATGAAGGAAGTAAAACCCTGACACAAGCACATTCAGCCCGTCCCCACTTTTATGTGGAGGCTCTACCCTGAAGACATCCAAGACTGAGACTGACTTAGGAAAGGTCTCGGGAAAGAAGCCAAAAATCACAATAAAAAAACCAGCCATTCTCCTGGATCAGAGGGTAACTGCTGCAACGCAGCAATAGCCACAAGAGAATAGGTAAATGCCATAACAGAGAGCCAAAGGAGCCTATGATGCAGTGAATATACTCAGAACACCTAGAACACGTATGAACAAGGAAGAATGAAAGCAGATTGCAATTAAAGCCTAAATATCAGAAATGAGATATGAGCAGCTGACTTCTACAGACATAACAGCTGCTATTTGATACTAATCAAGTTAACTATTTGCTAAAATGAAAATATTAACAAGTCTTTGAAACAATATAACAAAATCCATAGTAGACACAGCTTAAAATGCATAATGTACAACAGCAGTCCCAACCTTTTTGGCACCAGGGACCGGTTTCATGGAAGACAATTTTTTCATGGATGGGGGCGGGGGTGAGGCAGAGCTCAGGTGGTGATGCAGGCAAGGGAGTGAAGCTTCATCTATATTTATAGTCGCTCCCCATTGCTAGCCACAGACCAGTACCAGTCTGACACCCTGGGGTTAGGGACTGCAGATGTACAAAATGCAATACAAAATTACTCCACATAGGAAGAGACAAGAAAATGTGACCAAATCCCAAACAAACAAACAAACAAAAAAGATGGCAAACAAGATGACCACAATGTTGGAATTACTTTAAAAGGACTTTAGAGTAACCACTATAGCCATACCTAATAAAGTAAAGGAAATATGCTTGGAAAGAATAAAAATAAGAAAATCTCAGCAAAGAAACAATTTTTTTAAAAAGCCAAATGGGAATTTTAAAAACAAAAACAAAATAACCAAATTTTTTAAAGGGCTTTAATAGCAAAATGGAGATGATAAAGAATCAGTAAATTTGATGACAGATCAATAGAAATCATCAATATGAAGAAAAGAGAAATGATTAGACTAAAAAACAAAGTAAAGAGAACCACAGGTAACTAAAGAACAATTACCAGAGGTCTAACATATAGTAAACTACTTAGAGTTTGAGAAGAGAAAAAAGAATGGCTCACTCAGGAACATCCAGTTTTGGCAGAAGTAAACAAATTTTTGCAGAAAACAAGTATAAACTTGCATAAACTGTCAAAGTTAACAACTTCAAGATTCTGGTAATCAAATGCAGGCAACATATTAAAAAGCACTTTATCTTGAACTACTACTACAGCTTTGAGTAAGAGAGTTGGAGAGAGGGGTCCTTGCCTGGGATGCCCCCATTCCTCCACTCACCACTCAACTTGGGGAGGGACAATGCTAGTTTTACCAACACAAGACTGGCACAAAAAACTAGAGCTCTATGTCAAGGTGAGAGAGAAAGGAAGTGATTTGGGGCTGGGGGCAAAAACCCAGATCTTTGTCTGCTAAAGGGGTTAAAGCTGGTAGAAAGCAAATGAGGAAATCTTACAACACAGCCAAACAGAAGTGTGAGCCCAGTCTGAGCAACTGGCAGACAATCAAAAAATTTAGCAAGGGGACCCCGTGAAAATGAAAAACCAATAAAAGAACTAGAGAAGCTCTCCGCACATTCCTGGTTGACTAAGGAGTGCAAAGGAAACCACAGAGAACACGTCAGAAAGTAAAAGCCAAGTAGAGTAGACTTGAAAACGCACTATTTGGCGAGTCCCCTAATGCTCACACAAACAGAATGCCGGCGGCAGAAACCCATGGGCTCAAGGTGTTTGAACACAAACTCTGTGTCAGTCACTGTCTGACATTAAATATACACACACGGGGGAAGCACCTACAAAGTCAAAAAAGAGATAAGTATTAAAAACTGAACAGAAATGCTGCAGGCTGTATACCCTGGGGAGATGACTTCCATGGTTTTAAGACCATGCAAGTTACTTTAAAGGAAAAAAACCCACTCCTTGAAAAGTGAATCAAAATCCAAACTTAGCCCAACATATTACATAAAAGTCCTAATTTCAACAACAGTAAAAAGAAACTATAACACATGTAAATAAATAAATAAAAACAGAAATTGTCACTCAGGAAGGGGGGGAAAAAAAACAATAGAAAATTGTAGTAGGTCCAGATGTTAATGTTGCAGTCTTCAAGCGCTACAGTAAAGATGTTCAAAGAATTCTCTTAAATGTCCAAAACTAAAATAAAAATATCATGACAATGACTCAACAAATAGGGAATATGAATATGGAAATAAAAACCAAATGGAACTGGTGGAGGCGAAAAGTACTGTAACAGAAATATTACACAGGTAAACAGCAGGTTTGAGGAGGCAGAAAGGATCAGTGAACTTGAGGATAGAGCTACATTAATTATTCAATCCAAATTGTTGAAGCAGTGGGAGAAAATTTTAAGAAAATGAACAGAGCCTCAGAGATCTATGGAAAAACCGGAAGCATTCCAACAAATGTAGAGTGAGAATCAAACAGGAGAGAAAAGAGAGAAAACAGCAGGAAAAAATATATTTAAAAATAATGGCTGAAAACTCCCACAATTTCATGAAACACATTAATTTACAGATACAAGAAGCTCAACAAACATCAAGAAATATAAACGCTAGGATATCCACACCTAACATCATAATCAAGCTGCTGAAAAAAGACAAAGACAACAAGACAACCCTGAAAGCAAAAAGAGAAAAACTCGTCGCATGCAGGGAAGAGCTACATGATTAACAGCTAACTTCACACCACATAAAGGAGAAAAAGCACAAATAAGAGCTGATTTATCAAAACAATGGAGGGAAGAAGTCAGAAGAATAATGTGGTCAAAGTGCTGAAAGAAAAACTATCAATCAAGAATTCTATATCCAGCAAAACTGGATAGGATATTTCAATAATGAAAAGGAAGTAAGACATTCCCAAATAAATAAAGACTGAGAGAATTCATGTCAACTCAAAGTAAAGCAGTAAAAAGGAGCAGATGCAGAAAAACACAGAAGATAAAGAGTAAAACAGAAAACACAAATCCAATCAACTATACTACATTAATTGGTAATATAATAAATATTACAATTAAAAAGAAGACACTATCAGACTGCATTAAAAGAAAAGATCAAAGTAGGTGCTAGCTACAAGAGACTCACTTTACATTAAAAGAGACAAATATATCGAAAATTTAAATAATTGAAAAAGACATCCTATGCAATCAGTAACCACAAGACAGCTAGAGAGGATATATGAATGACAGAAAAAATGGATTTTAAGAAAAATATATTACTAAAAATGAAGAGGGACAAAAAATTAAAAGTACAAAGATCGGATAAATACAAATAAAACTATTTTCATTCATAGAAGATATGATTGTTCACACAGAAAATCCTCAAGAATCCAAAAAAGCAACTACTAGAATGAATAAATAAATTTAGAAAATTCACAGGATACAAGGCTAATGTACAAAAATCAATTACATCTTTAAATATTTATGGCAAACAATTCCATTTACAATGATGCAAAAATAAATTTAACAAAAAATGGTTCAAGACCTGCACACAAGAACTATGGAACACAGATGAGAGGAATTACAGATGACCTCAATGGCCATTTCCTAAAAAGTTAAGCAGAGTTATCACACAGCCCAGGCTTTTCACTCCGAGGTCATCTCCCCAGATGAAATGACAACATATGCCCACACAAAGACTTTTACTCAAGAGTTACCACATGATTTAGCAAATGAATTTATAGTGACAAAAAGCAACTGCTGGTTCCCTGTGGTAGAGGGGAGGGAGAGGGCTGCAAAGAGGCACAGGAATATTTCGGGGGTCATAGAAATGTTCCCTTATCTTGATTCTGCAATGGTTTCAGAGGTGTATAGAAGTGTCAAAACCCATCAAAGTGTACACTTTAAGTGGATGATATATAAATTACTTTGCAATAAAGCTGCTGAGAAAAAAAAAATAGAATAAATGAATGAACCAGGGTTTAAAAGTAAATGGGCCTTATCCATCTGTCTAAAAGTAAGCAACGAAATTTAAAAGGTGAGGAAAATTTGTAAATACAGGTTGAATATCGCTAATTCAAAAATCCTAAATCCAAAATGCTCCAAAATCCAAAACTTTCTGATCATGGGCATAACACTTAAAGGAAATGCTCATTAAAGCATTTCAAATTTTAGATTTTTGGATTAGGGATGCTGAAACAGTAAGTATATTATATTATGCAAATATTCCAAAATCAAAAAACATCTGAAATCCAAAACACTTCCGGTCGCAAGCCTTTCATATAAGGGATATTTAACCCTTATAAACAAGATACACTTTTTAAAAGATCTCTAGTTTGGGAGTTTTTTATTTGTTTGTTTTAAATCTTAAAATTGTATCACATATAAGGGGATAAACTTTAACAACTTTACTATAAAAACCGGTCACATAAATTGCTTAACTATGGTTATATAATAAGTAAAATACCTCTTAACTCATAGATTGTTTTCAGATCTATATACATAATTCAGTCTTATTACTGAGAGCAGCAACAGTTATCATGTGGGAAATAAGTAGATTTTATAGTCTGATTCATCTTGAATATATCATGTCTATGTACTCTCCATAGAATCACAGAATGTAAAGCTATTTTAACACTTAAATAGAAAAAATAGTGTCACTATCCAATTGACTCAGGAGTACAATCTTGACTTACAATCTTTTTGTCCAAACCAATGCTGAGGAAAACAGACTCTTCCTTAATAGGACTTGTGATAAATGATTGCACTATGGAAGAGAATAACTTGACTTTTATTGGCATTTTTATATAACTAAAATTAAAGCCAAACCTGTTAGGTTAGAATTGCCTGGGTCAACCTGGAAATGCTAAAAGATATGCATATATACACATTCATAAACACATATAAACACACACAACTCTCACATATACATATATGTATAGGTATATTTTTTTGTTTTTAAAGATAAAGATGAGAATAATATTGATAACAAATAGTACATCTTTCTATATATATGTATAAATATATTACATGTGGTATACATATGGATATACTATTTCACCCAAAAAAAGTAAAGTTTCATCTAATTGTTACAATAAAAATGAAATAGTCAATTTTGATACTATCCTCACAATTTAAATGCTTAGGATTAAAATAAAATTCATGGACTAGCATTCATCTTCCTGATCATCAATCTTTAGAAATTTATCTGTAAAAGCAATTCTTACTATATTTAGAAGACAATGTACATGCTAATTAATGATGAGCATTTTTTTGAGCAACTTTGAGTTGTTGCTCAAAACCTTTCTAATTTTGCCCCAAAAATGTAACTTTCTTTTGTTTCTTATTTGTATGGCATTATCACCAGAAAGAAAGCAAGATTTAGAAGAAAGTAGAAAAATACTAGCTCACATAAATACTTCATCAACATAATATAAACCTTTTGAAGTTAGTTGCTTCAATTCTGACACCTCTAACTTATGGCCAATAACCTACAACATCTATGCAAAATAAAATTTTCCCTCAAATGAATATCCATATAAAGTATTTGAAAATGCAGCTTCCCTATGAACATTTGAGTTGGAACGTGTATACGGCCCTTTAACAGAAAGCATTAAGTAGGCATTAATAATCATGACAATGAAGACAGTAATGCTAATTTTAAAATGTAATCTATTTTAACATACTTATATGATTAACATATTAAAACAAGAAGGCTAAACTACAAACACAATTTACTGATACAATTGCTTTATGTCATAAATTAGCAGACCACTTATTATTGATTATTTAAAATCACTATTCATATTTTATTAACTTTAATTAATAGTGCATTTTGATTTCAGAAATTTGTACTATTTGTCTAATTTGATTCACCAACTAGATTTTCGATTCCTTGAGAGTAGGACTTAATAGTTATTTTTACTGTGAATATTCAAAACTGAGTGGATATAAGGCACTCAGTTAAATATTGACTGGCTGACACTGTCCTAGAGTTGCTTTACTGACAAATAAATGGAGCAATTAATTCAGAGGGTGTCATGGATTCCTAAACTCAGCATTTGTGAACCTGCTTCTATTCTAAATAAAACTAATGTAACTTAATTTATTCAAAGTCAATCACAACCAAAAAAAATGCCTGCTGTGATACTAGAATTGAAAAGAAGTACATAAGAACAAATGGATAAAATAAGCCTTGTCTATTAATTGTTAAAACATAAACCACCTAAAAATATACACACAAGACAAAACAGGTTACATCACATCACATCACGAGAGCAATTGAAACAATGTGAACTGAATCATGACAGAAAGAAACATTAACACCTCAGCTATCAAAAACTCACAAATATAGCAACACCACCTCTCAAGATATAACTAAAAATAAAAAAACCTGTCAAAAGGGTTTTTGGCAAAAAATATATTTTATAAGACTATGTTTGAATTTCAGTACTGTGATTCAAGGGGAGTCTCTAATTCCTTACTCAGACCCGCTACCCTTTATCGATGCACACTGATCAGACTGGTCCACTGGCCTCTTACTGAAGGCCAATGATAGACAGCACGTGCACTACTACAGACAAGATCACCGACAGCAGTGAAATGGAAAAGGGAAGAAAAACTACAGGAAGCAGACAAGATAACTAAAAAGTAAAGTAATCAGGGATCATGCAAGAACTTGAAAACAGCCTTGTCCAGGTCCAAACATGCTAATAACATGATTTTTCAGAGACCAGCACGGTAATACATACAAAATGATAATCCTGAGTCATTAAGATATTATTAAGTCATGTAATGTAGAGGTTCCAAAACCAGAAAACTACAAAGTTAATTTTTCAAAGATTCTCGTGTGAAATGATTAAAATTTTAAAAAAATAAAGGGTAACCTTCAATGATTCACGTCAATTCAACAAACCATCCATTCAGTCACTGCTAGTGAAGAGGTCCCCTGGAATACTCCATGGCTGTCCTATACTGGTCCTTCAGGGCTCTGCTTTCCTACCTCCCCCAGGCATCCACACCGAGAACCCTGCAATGGGACCGGGTCTCCACCAAGGCATTTCCACACACCACTGCCACTGCCACTGCCACTGCCACTGCCATGGTTCTTATTACATCACATCTTCACTGGCTGTGTGACTGTGTGAAAAGAAATACACCTTTACACCAAAATATCCCAGACCCTCACACAACACAGCATTTAGTCAGCTTTTAGTAAATATGCATTGAATTGTTGAATTGATTGAAAAAAAATAAGCTATGTCCCATATTCAAAGCACATTTTGATAGTAACAACAAGAGATCCACAAAATATGACTTGGGAGTACAGAGAAAGAAGTCACTGTTGACTGCTGAGAAATCAGAACGTCCTCACAGAACAGCCAGCGTTTGAGCCACGTCTTCAAGTTCAAATTGGATTTACCCAAATGAGGATTAAAACAGTATTCTGGGAAACTGGGATACTGTAAGTACAAGTAAAAAGAAAATAAGAGAGTGGGCCATGAAAGATAAATGGTAAAGACAACTGGTTTACATGTAGGTTTTGTAAGATAAGGCTGGGAGGACAGGCAGGGATGCCAAGGTTACGTGGAAACCTGGCTGTCCAGCATGCCTCCCTCTCTGCAACTTCCAGCAGTTCCACTGTCAGCAAAATAGATTTTTGCAAGCAAAAGCAAAGAAAGTGTACCAACTTTTTACACATCCAATTTCGCTCTGTATGTCAGACTGTTTTACCGCCTACCAAATCAGAGAACTGATATTGTAAAAACCACTTCAAAACATACCTGATATTACGAGGAAACTAAGTTCTGGCAAAACTTATTTCAATCCACATATGATAAAATATTAATAATCTCAAGAAATTTTATAATACAACCACTATGCTATTTTTTTAATTCTTCAATTTTAAGGTAAAGTTCAAAGCATCATGCCAGAAGACAGTAAAAGAGTTATCATTAGTCTTCAAAAGCGACAAACAGAAAAGACGTAAGTTACCAGGATAATTAAAATAGTATTGTTCACTTTTTAAAAGAAAAAATAAATTCTACTAAAATTATTAAACTAACAAAGCAAGAGAAAATATGAGTAGAAAAATGACAGTGATCTGCAAAATTCATAAATGTGTCTTTCTTGTAACCACAATGATCATACTTTATGCTGTCATTTTGCATTTAATTGCTCACCCTGGTACTTTTCTTCCTAGAAGCCATCAGTATCCCACAGAGCCAGATGCTGAACTGCAAAAAACATACTGTGACCACAGACTTATAAGAAGTGACTTGGCTGAGCTATGGTGTATGACAAGTTAATTTTTGCAATTATACTTTTTCCAATAATAAATGAAGCTACCAGATATGACTTTTCTGTATTATTAAGAAGATATATATAAAGAATTATTCTTTATATTAATAATAAACTATTCAAATTCATTTATAAAAACTTCAGGTGATGTGAGAAAGTAACTGTTCAAATAGCTTTTCTATAATATGTCCAAAAGTAAAAATTACCCTCAGCCAAAATATATAAACAGCTTAGTATGTTGAAGCATGACTAAGATTTCTGAATATTAACATACAAGACCAAATTATTTCAAGCCTTCTAGGAAACGTCACATACTAATGTAAGTCTTTCAGTCATTACTTTTAGTTCTGCTATATTATGCTAAACATAATATTAAAAGGGTAAGTCCATTAGCTGTCACTTAGAAGGAAAAGGCTATTGCACAATAATGTATCTACAGGGCGCAAACTGTTCTAAATTTAAAATATTTGCAATGGCATCACTGTCAAATACCCAGTAGTAGTAAAACAGTAGGAAAGCATATATTGTTAAAAACATAGGCTATTCTCTATGGTATAGTACCTTTGTACATATACTACAAAATTTGAGAGATATTATGTTTTATTCATTAAAACACATACAAGGGCAGAGGAAGACATTTCTCATATTGAAGCCAAAGAGTTTCTTGATTAACATTAATATACCAGCACAAAACAACCAGAGCCAAGTTTTCCAAATGCGTAAGTCAAATTTGCCATGTCATTTCCTAATTTAAAGAAAGGGGCTTATAAATTTGTTAATATGAAGGTGTTATGAAGGTATATATTCAGGATTTAATTCAACAAAAACTCCTAGAATTTGGGGGAATCTTGGAATTCTTATATTCCAAATCCCTGGTGCGCTCTTTTCCTAATACGGAATACAGTATGAGACACGGAATTTTACAAGTATGCTTAGAGATCACCTACCACTGAATGAACAGGTTCAGAAAAATGAAACACAGACAGCTAAAATGCAGGCACCAATAACCCAAGTATCAAATAATGGGCCTTCACTGGCAGGTCCTCTATGTTCCAAACCCTGCTAATTAAAAGGGAATGACAACCTTTTCAGATGCCATTTGGCCATATACTAAGAAGGAACCTGCTCACATCCCATGTATTTCTATTTCATCTCCCCCACCAAACCCAGAACATCTTCACTGCCATCTTCTTACTGTGTGCATTCCTTCAGCGATCTCACACACACCAGGGGCTCAGCCGCCTACATTGCCAGGCCCTACCTTCCTTCTAATCTCCCCATCTCTTTCTGGATAACCTACTGACATCAACAATTCAATACGTCCAAAAACCAATTCATGCTGTTCTCCTCCCAGAACCTGCTCTTCTAGCCAGTCCCTCAGCTATCTACCCACCAGTCCTCTAAATTCTTCTCTACACCTACCGCCTTTTATCAAAACTTCATCAACCCCTGCCTACACGGCCAGCCACTGGACCTGTCTCCCTGCCTCCAAGCAGACTGCCTCCTCTGACTGGTCCTCCACAGGAAAGCTCAGTGACTGAATTCTGTTCCTTATGTTCAAATCCTGCAGGTAGGAGACCTGACTATCTGCCGGCTTCACCATGGCTAGAGGAAAAAGGACCAACCAAAGCACACAGTATTCAAAGCCCTTCACAGACTAAACCCTGCCTTCCTTTTGG
Organism: Daubentonia madagascariensis; assembly: GCA_023783475.1. NCBI lineage: Eukaryota > Metazoa > Chordata > Mammalia > Primates > Daubentoniidae > Daubentonia > Daubentonia madagascariensis. Next base: position 31,380,143 of record JAKFHU010000901.1, on the reverse strand, counting down.
TGCTTGTATTTCCTTCAGGCCCTGCCAGACACACATGAAGCTGATGGCTGCTTCTTACACAGCTGCACCTTCCAACGTGCTGCTGCCTCTGCCTAAAATGCCCTTTCCTCCTGTATCCACATGGAAAACTACCATGTGTCCTCCATGTTTATGTGATGTTTTCTGTGACTCCCCCAGGTCAATCTAGTCCCTCCTGCCATATTCCCAGGGCACTTGCACACTCTCTTACAGCCAGGACCAGACCATTTTGGGACTGACTGATGGTGTTACCATGAGGAAATGGATAATGATGTATTACTTTTTGTGCCCAGTACAAAGATAGAGTGTTCAATAACTGTTTATGAATTTTAAATGAGTTGAATTTGTTGAAAGATAAAGCATTTCAGGGACTAAAAGAAATGGAAAAAAATCATATTATTTAAACTTAAATGTTCAACAAAAACAAAAAAGGAAGAGGTAGCAAATTTGTAATGGGAAAATGCAAACTAATTGCTATAATCACATTCTGAAACAATCTTACAAAGGGGATTACAAAGGAAGAAGGGAGTACCTCTGTCTCTTTGTTCAATCAAAGACAAGACAGAACCAATATGGCACCACAGTAAGGTTCTGCCAGCTCCACAGAACCCGAGATAGAGGATTCATATTTCCTAACCACTGTCGTGCAGGCCTCTCATGTTCCATGCACTAAGGTTAGAACCAAAAGCTACAGAGTCACCTTGGCGCTGTTGTGTGCTGAGACAGCATCGTGTCTCCCCAGCCACACACACTCACATTACCTCCCCAGTTACCCAACAGACACATCATCTCTCTACTTTTAAATGAAGAAACTAATCCCACTTTCCTATAAGTTAGACACAGGAGCTAAAACAGGAACCCAAGACTTCTAATTCTAAATACAGCTGCCTCCCTAATAATCACACTTTAAATTTGTTAAAGACAAAGTCCCACAATACTAACTCCTGAAATGGCCCTTCCATTAATAATAGAAGCCCTTCCTATAATAATCAGACACATATATAATACATGCCAGGGCCAAATCACATACCTGGGGTTATTCTAAAGTTTACATTAGAAAACAGAATAAATAAAAATTAATAAAATGGTTCACCTGTAAATAAGCCTAATTAATAACTTTGCTTTGGATGATAAATAACTGTATTAGGGCTGCTGCAACAAATTACCACAAACTTAGTGCCTTAAAACAACACAAATTTATTTATCTTATAGACCTGTAGTTCAGAAGTCCAACCCAAGAATTACTGAGATAAAATCAAGGTGTCAGTTGGAATGCATTCCTTTCTGGAGCTTCTTAGGGAGAATCCCTTGCCTTTTCTAGTATCTCGAGGCCACCTGCATTTGCTGGCTCAGGGCCTCTTCCTCCACCTGCAAAGCCAGCAACTGTGGATCAAGTCCTTCTCACGTCGTACTGCCCTGACCTCCTGTGGGAGTCTCCTGCACGTTTAAGAACACTGGTGACCATATTGGCCCACACTGCTAACCTCCCTATCTTAAGGTCAACTGACTAGCAGCCTTAAACTTCACTGGGACTTTAATTCCCTTTGCCATATAAAATAACATAGTCACAGGTTCCTGGGATTAGGACACGGAGACATTTGTGGGGAAGGGGGAGGTACATTATTCTGCCAACCAAAATAACCAAGATTACAACTGAATACTAATTAAAATCTACGTTTTGTGTGACTTATTTTAAAGTTTTATCCTCCCTCCCCGCCATGAAACAGGGTCCATGGAGGATGGATAGAGACAATTAATTTATCATTCATTTTACACTGTTGTCTCATTCTGACAGGACATTAGGAAAAATACCATAAGTGTTATTTTAAAAGACTCTATTCTCAATCATCTAGTAAAATGAAAGATTTGTCATAGTCATTTGCTTGTAACTATTCCTTCTTATCTAGGCTAAGCTAAGCTTGACTACTCTACTCACAGAGCTGGCTTTTCCATTTGCCATTCAGATTCACTACATCTACTTAAGATGCAGAGAACAAGAGTTACACACAATGATTAACTCATCTGATTGTCAACTTGTAGGCTAGTAAATATCAAGAAACATATATTAGGTAATGTGAAGAAATTACTAAAACTTATAGCTCTTTACTGCTAAAAAAAAAGCATTCTTATTATCTCATTTGAATCTAGCATCACTGTGAGGTATATTTACAAAAATATTACTCAGAGAAGAGAGGTGACGTTGACAATCCCACAGTTATTAAGTGAACAGCTACATTAGCCCACGAGGAGAATATTCACAATATTCGAATATCTGTGGGAAAAGGAATAGGTGGGTACCTAGAAAAGACAGAGGAAAAGAACTTACATTCAGTAAAAACATGATAACATTTTCCCAAACTACACTGTTGACGTACTTTAGAGATGCTCATTAAAAAAAATACAGACACATGAAGAACATACACAATTATACATTTCTACTCAAATAAGAAAAATCTCAATTAATTAGAATTTTAAATTGAAAATATTAAGGTGAAAATCAATACTCCTACATAAGAAAAAATGAATATTAGAAGCCTCATGCTACACCAGAGAAGTTCACAGATTTTCTTCATTTCTATTTTTCTATTAATCTGTATAAACTCTGCAGGACTAGTCAAATCAATTAAATACAATAGAGGTAATATGCAAAAATCATAAAAACTTAAATATTGTGGTAAACTTTCTAAAGTTAAAATTTACCTGTCCTAATTCAAAACTGGGTTAAAAATATATCACAAATGCCAAAGCACTGAATTACGTTAAAAGTTACATCTTTAGTAATTTACATGAACACACAAAATAATTATCATCCTTTTAAAACCAAAGTCACAGACAGACATATTTTTAGGTCAAAACTCTTTAAAAGTATACTATTTAATCTGTTCATAAATTCACATTACTGTCAATACAGTAACATTTCAGTGTAGAATATAATGTAAAAACTTCATTCCCCCCACAGAATTTTGCTTCTAGAAGTACATATAAAAAAGTTGGAGGAAACACATGATGCTCGTTGACAGTGACAGGATTATTTCAAAAACCAATTATATCTATTCATTCCCTTTTGCTTAATTAAAGCAAAAGGCATCAAAATCTTTCTCAGCAGTAATCAAGTGAAAGCTGCATAGCACAGATACAGTAATTAACTTAACCTTATCACTGAACTGTATTGGGTCGTTCAAGTGCGGCACAGTATCAGAGTTAAGAATCAATGCTATCAGGCTGACATCTCAGAGGACCTCAGAGATTGAATAACGCCATCTGTAAATGGACAGGCTTTGTTCCTGCCTAGCTGTATTCCTGCTCGTAACTTTAATGTGGCAGCTTAACCATTTAATCATTGTACATTAATACATTATCAATATTATGAACATGTAACTACAAAATTACTTGTCAAAGTAATCAGATATTACAGATCTTGTGCATAAATGCAACACAATGGGGATTGTTCAGTTTTAGTTATAGATTTACAAAGAAGATATATTACGGATTTCTAAATATATATAGTAAAGTTTAAGTTCTAGAAAAATGTATTTCTGGAATTTCACTGAAATCATTCCATGTTACCTCTTTCATCAGATATATGCATGGGTGGTTTTAACATGGCTTAATTCAACCTAAAAGACTAATGTTTATGCAATTTTTAAAGATCAAATTTATTCAATTATGCCAATTTACTTGATATTTTATTTGTTTTGCTGGAAAATATTCCAAAATATAAGAAATCATCATTTGAATATACATAGCTTAAACTCATCTATTCATTATTCCCAGTTAAGTTCAAGCATATTTTATTATTTTCCTAAAGGATCAAAAAATTTTGTTGCCAAGACATTATTTTGAGGTCTTTCACTTTCACCAAGTAAGACACTAAATCATAGGGGACGATTATCAGCAAATTCTCTGCGACAGGCCCTAAGCCTGCTGAGGTAATGCAGCTGACAAACTTTGATGCGCCATGCCTGGGCACATTATGTTCATGTAGTGTGTACATCTGGGCACCCTTTATGGCAATGCAGCAAACAGCCAATCATTTATTCCACTCTAATTAGCACACATGTAAATCCTCACCAATCAAGCCGCGCGTGGGGTTCCCGTTGTGGCAGCCATACAGCAAGCTGGCAGACCCCACCAAAGAAGAATGAGAAGACACTCCTGGGCCTGACTCGGACCTGCCATCACACCAGGACGTTCCCCCAGAAAGGGATGGAGCCAGCTCTCCCTTTCAAAACTGATCACAGAGCTCCAAAGAAAAAGGTCAGCAGGCAGAAAGCTGATTGGACACAGTTCTTTGATTCTTTACTAGTCCTAGGAATACACCTGAAGCAACATGCTTCTCTTCTACTTAAAAGCACAACAGTTAACCATGAGCAAAAGTCAGGATGAGGTTATAAATAGACTTCATAACAGAGGAACAGGGGACTGTGAAGAAAGATGATCAGCCACAGTACACAATAACTTATGGGATAACCAGAAAATGATATGATATAAACCTATATATGCCTACGTTTGATATGATGTAATGCCTACATATGCCTGAATATAGTATAATAATGACATGTTATAAGCCTGTGTAAGTTATCATATTTCCTTTTATTAATCATTTGTTAGTATATAAATTTAAATTAATTTAGTGTACCAAACTACCAAAAACAACTCCATCTTTGAGCATAACTATAATAATTTTACCAAAAAAGTATAAATATATAGATAGCACCCAGTTTGCAATTTTTTAAATGTGTTGCTTCTGTTATTTCTTTCACCACGATGAAATCCTAATTCCTGTTTTTAGATAAGATCATATACAATAGTATAGTATTTACCAAATAAGAAAATTGTTCACAGTTGGAAAGAACAGAGATTTCTGCCAGCAAAAATTAAGGTCATATTTACACTAACACTTGTTTTTACTATAAAGGTAACTTATACTGTTTTTGAATATTCATTTAACTTGCTATTATAATTTATAACACTAAAATGGTGACTTTTTGAATGCTTCGTATGTGGCAGCACTATACCAGATGCAGCAGATACAAATGGGTAAAGAGGACACAACCCCAGCCACTAGAAAGTAAATACACACTTCATGAGGAAAAAGTCAAATTAACAGATAATACACTGAGAGTGATGGTGTATAAATATATAAGACCAAAACAAAAATAGGGCCCAAATGGTTTTAAAGGGACAAGGAAGACTTCCTCAAGAAAGCAACAATTGTCTGATTTATTAAAATAAAGGCGGAGCATCCCAAACTCAAAAATCCAAAATCCAAAATGCTTTAAAATGTTTTTTGAGCACCAACATGACACTCGAAGGAAATGCTCACTGGAGCATTAAGGATTTCAGATTTTCAGATTTGGGATGCTCAACTGATAATGTAACTACTCCAAAATCAGGAAAAATTCCAAAATCCAAAACACGTCTGATCCCAAGCATTTCGCATAAGGGATACCCAACTTGTACTTACAATTAAAGGTAACTAAAGAATTAATTCACTTATTAGACAGCTATTTTTTAATAACTCACTCTGAATGTGTTAGGAGTGTATTAGGTAAACAAAATAACTATTGTCTTTGTGGAATCTACCATGTAGTTGAGGAGAAAGACCTAAAACACGTAAGCACAAACAGGGCACAGGAGAGCCGACGAGCAAAGCCTGGCACCTGTCAGAGGGAACAAGGTAGGAAGACACGCACAAGATGGGCTGCTACCTGCCTCTTAGGCCTTGCAGTGGCCAGGCTCAAGAACCACCCCACTCAGTGTAAAAGCCACCCCATCCCCAATCGCTCGCAGTCCCTTTTCTTTGCTTTATTTTTTGCCAAAGCACTCATCACTTGCTAACATTCTCTCGTGTACTGTTTTTGTTGCTGCTGCTTAATTTCCGAATCCCCTGAAGATGAAAGTAAGCTCCATAAGAGCGGAGACACAGCCAGCACTGTTCACAGCTGAACCACACACCTGGGACACATGAGGCACTGAGCAAACACATGTCGGGTGTATGGAAGAACAAACGTATGAGCGAACATTCAAATTCATGGCTAATACACATAATTCTGGCTTGACCAGATCCAGGTAACACGGACCATCTCATCTGCCAGGACTGATGGTAATCATTGCCTATCACACTTAATTCGAAGAGTTTATTACAGATACTTACACAATAAGGAACACAACATTTCTTAGATAAAAATAATAAAGGCAATTCCTATGTTTTCTCCAAAATAAAAGTGAAAGCTTTGAAGAGGACAACGGAGTAGTAAATACTAGAAAAGATACTAAACCAGGATGCAAAAGATGAAGATTTTATAAATCTTCAAAGTCAAAAAATTAATCCTGTAAAAATAAAAATTCTATACATAATTCATTTTTAAACCTATTACCATTTCATACCATAACCCAAAGCTTCCACAATAACGACTAACCATACTACACTGAGTGATGTGTACATGAATACCCTGAGTGACGGGGAGGGCCTAGTAGAGAGATGACAGGATGAAATACTTGGTTCCACATTAGCCCTACTCTTTGGTTGAAAAAGGAAAACAAGAAAATGATCTTTAGTAGCTGACAAGGACACTGACTCACAGACAATTCAGTGCAAACAGAGTACTAGAGATACAATATAAACTACCCTTTGATCTATAAATAGTAACCATAGTTTTGTGTTTTATATGCATAGAGTTTATTCTCACCTTCAACAGAAAGTTCACATCTCACATCAAGACTTTATTTAACCTATTTCTTTTAATTTTCATATTGTCAAAAATGTCCAGTATTTGTTTTCTTTCTATTTACAAAACACATGCTATTAATTTTTAAATATATCCCTACTTATTTAATCATTAATAAAGAACAAAAAATACAATTTCAGCAACATAAATAAATTCTGAGTTTTGCTACACTAAAAAATGTTTCTTCATAAACAAATATACATTGTATTAAACAGGAAAAACTGACCCAGGCAAAACTAAAACATATGCATCCTTCTTGTCCCATACTAACACTCAGACCTAAGATTCCTTCTTCACCCTGAGTTAGTATATTACCAGTAAGAGAACACCAACTGAAAAGGCAATGTATTATAATAATATGCAAACTGCATTTATCAGCAGCCCCTCCAAAATGTAATGCCATCTCTGATCTAATACCTCATTAGAAGAGCACTCAAAAATGGAATAGTCACAGGCATGTCTCCTTTATAGATATAATCATGGTAGCTGAAATGGCACCCCACAGAGTGCTCTGTGCATACCAAGCTAAAACATAAGCAAATTAAACCACAAATTCTACTTTTAAGATTGAATTTCAAGATTTTCAAAATAAAGCTGATGCAGACATTTTATTTATTTATAGGAGCTTATGAAATCCATTTCCTAAAATCCGTAAAATAGCCTTCACAATGCAATGCACAAATCATATGTGGGGGACAGGGGTGAGTTGGAGGAAGGCTAAATTATTAACAGGTCAAAGGCCAAGAATATAAAAGAAGCTAGAATAAAAGAAAAAAATTTTTTAAAGGAGGCAGAAATCAGGATCTAAGATTAGATTTAAATCAGAAACCATCATGTGGAAGAAACAGAGCCAATGTCAAAACTGCTGAATGAAGAGTCAACTGTGATAGTTGCCTCACATGGTGGTTGGGGAAGGGAGCCCTCAGTGATGACCAGACGAGAGCAAGAGGTTTCTGATTCTGTTTTGTTTCTTGATCTGGGTGCCTTGTGACTTGTGCCCATGTCTGCCTACAATATAGCACATACCACGAGTCACGGAAGAATTCACATCCAGAGCTTAACTTATAGGTAGTAGGAAATATTACATACATGAAAATAAAAATATCACAGGATGGTTGATCTTTGCAATAAATTGTTATCAGACTGTTTGCAATAATAGCTATTTCTTTGTGATGGGCTGCTCAACAAACTGATTCGAGGAGGGGCAAACTAGCTTTGGTGCCAAAACAGCACATGTGATAACTGCCTACTGTCTCAGTCTGCTCCAGCTGCCATAACAAAATACCATAGCCCAGGTGGGCTAAACAACAGAAATTTACATGCTCACAGCTCTGCAGGCCAGGGTGCCATCGGCAAGCCCAAGAAAGAAAAAGAGCCCGTGGTCATCACAACCCGACTGTGCTGGTACCTGCTCTGCCATGTAAGGATGCCAGTGCATGCAGGGAGACAGAACGCTTTCTAGCGTCTCTATCCTATAATATTAGGACCCCACTCTTAAGACCTTGTTTAACCTTAATTACCTCCTTACAGGCCCTATTTCTAAACACAGTCACATTGGGTGGTAAGAATCCAACATATAAATTCTGTCTGTAGCTCCTACTAAATGCCTGGAACCATTAGAATACCAAGAAATACATTTTAATCTTTGATAGATGAATCTTAATGGAAAAAGGAACAGGTTCCAGAAGCAAACCAGTAATTTCACCTTTAAGATGACTAATGCTAAAACCCCAGGCAGAAAACACTTACATTTGGTACCAATTCTATTTCTTTCCTCTCCTAAAACAACTGCCTCTACCACTGTAAACTAACCCAGTCATCACAGAAAGAGCAAACCATTTTGTACAGTGAAGTTAAGGATGAGAAGAATGACCACTAAGGGAAGAGATTACAGCTGAGATCTAGCAGGAAGCCAGGGAGATAGGGCTCCAGGGAGAAAGAACTGGGGAGAAGGCTAGAGAAAATAAAATAATAAAATCAGCTCAACTTGCCCTTGCTGGAAGAAAATGGGAAGTGCTGCTATCACCATGCAGTGACATCACACTTCTGATACCCCTTACCAAAAGCATGGGTTCAACAGTTTTCTACCATCTTAGAAAGCAATATAGATAGTCTGGACCTAAAGAAAATGCCAAATATGTGACATTATAAATTAATTAGGTGGTTTTTACTTAGAACATTTCTCCCAAGAAAGGAGGAGGTTTTAAACTTAGGTATACTAATATAATTTTTCAAAAATTTACTTCTCATAGACCCTCCCTACAGGATAATTTGGGGATTTAGAAAATAGTGGCATATTAAATTTAATAAACCTCACAAAGTCAAACAAAATATTTTCCATTCAATAAAACATAGTTTACTATCCAAATGTCCTTAGGAAAAGAACCGATTGTAACATATACATAAATTTATAAGTCTGACGTGTTCTTTAAGCATGGTAACCATATTTGCGCTATGGGAACACAGCACTAATTTTATTGTAAATGTCAGGGGCAATGATCATTTAAATAATACAAACTCACATTTTAGGGGCAACTTTAATTTACTAAGAGGAACATGTGCATATAATTTTGTCTCAAGAGAATCAACTCTCACAAATTATTTCTAGTTTTTGAATAAAATAAGTATTACAAAGATGTTAGAAAATTTGTGTTGGACTACTGGATATGATTTAATATACCTTTTAATATTTTAACTGTAAAAAATCCCACACAAAACAGGAAGTTATTCAACATAAGTCTACATAACAACTGAAAAATGCCTGCTTAGATTTGCCCTTAGATCTAGTCCAGGTCTAAAAGACTAAAACCAGCATGTAGGATGATAAGTATTAACTCCTAAAAGACTTGCTGGAGGAGCTCACCTCATCCTTATGTGCCTCCCTAATTCTCCACTCTTTTACCAACAAATGAAACTGTTCACCCAATTTGGGTACCAGGAGACATTTCTAAATCTCAAAACTGCCCAAAACACCTTAGACACAGTTCAGGTGTCAACTATCTCCTCCAAAATGACTACTCCGGGAGCTCATATACAACCATCATTCAGTTAAAAGACCCAAGTATTCCCTTCAACTCTTTTTCCTAAATAACACACTAAACCAACTTTTATCATTGACAAGAAAGTTTTCATAATAATGACAATACAAACAAAACCTGTACAAGGAAAGGCACACAATGACCATCAGCGTCTCCTGAAGGCTTCTTTGCTTATTTCTCCACTTTGAATTTAAGCAGATCTTATCTTCATGATGAAATAAAGAAAATATTTGTTTACTCTCATATAAAATTGGGACCAAATGTATTTTGAATGTGGCCAGTGCCAGAACTTTAAAAATTGCTTAATAAATGATTCAGAAAAAACCTGGGTGAGGAGAAGTAACCATGAGGAGCGAAGGAAGGGGTGAAAGGACAAAGGAAGGAATGCAAGGATCTCTTGGCCGCTTTCTGATCAGAGAGAATCTCTTTGTAAAAGGGCACACTACCAACAACAACAAATCTACTTTTACAAAAATCCTTTTACATTATGGTAATGGGCAGTTCCTCTAAATATTAGTATTTATTATTTGTTTGCTTGGGGAAGTATATAAGGGGAGAACGCATTACGAGCATTACAGGAGGGGTGAGTACATTCCTCCCCACTTACACCCCCCACCACCTATCAGGTCCCACCCACCCTCTGTGACCTCATGCAACCTTGGGCAAGTTTCCAGGAATAATCTTATTGTACTATTTGATACTTATCAGTTTATGTCTTTCTCTACTAAAATAATATATTCTTGAGGGCAACAGGTCAGTCTTTTTGTTCTTTGTAGGCTGAGTGCCTAGCAAAGTGCCCAGCACCTGACACACAGTAAATGGTTCCTGCACAGATGAAGGGAGAAAGAATGCCCTGGAAAGTCTCCCCTTACTTACCTGAATATATGGAAGGCTTCTTTCAAACACTAGAGGTTGCTTGGTCTAAAATATGCAAACATCAAACATACAAGCATTTATAAATATCACCAGCTTATAAGGACAATGGTATGAATTATAAGGTGAGAGACAAATTACTAACTCAGCTATGCTGATTGTAAATCTAGATGTTGCCATGTCCAGTTTATTTAAAATGGATACACATTTAAAGGTCTGCTTTGTTGAATCACAACATAAATTTTTTTAAACGACTCATATTTTCTTAAGCTCCAAAGTCCTAAGTTTTACCTAATATTCATTTGTAGAAAGTTCCTGAAGTTCAAAACCTTGGTAACTGTCATTATTGTGATCCTACATCCATTATGCATGAACAAAGGAAAAAAATCTTAACAAACAAAATAACAGATCGCTTTAGGACTTTGTCAATTGAATGCATTTCTGCACTGTTGACCTGCACATTATAATGAATAAATGTAATCAAATATGCTGATATGATGTTGGCACTGATTTAAAAGCAATTGGATTTTTTTTCTTCTATAGCTGTTTGTATTATCAAGAATCTTAATCTATGATAAATTCTATAACCATTAAAAATCCTTGGTCATTGATTTATGCTTTAATTCAGACATGCTGAGCTCTTCAAAATAAATGTTCCAAAATAGCATGCACTGCAAATTGCAATTCTAACATAAAACAAATGTTAAAATGTTAGCATCTTTCCCGAATATATTGTAGTGTATTAATTGTTGGTCTTGGTAATGTAGCCTATTAGTTTTGCATAATTTAAGTTTTAATTCATCGTTTAATTTTTAATTAAGTAGTTTTTTTCAAGATGTGCTTTCTGCTTAAATGTTAGTTAGCCACTAGACATAGTATTAATATATATAAAACAATTCTATGGCATGAATATATGACATTGTCATATATTATATGATTTCTCTATGATCTCAAATATGAAAACAATCATAACAGTTTATAGTCTATAAAACTACCAATCATTTTCATTTATCATTAATATTTAAATAATTTAAGCCCAGAGACAATGCTAAGAAAACTAATGGCCTGCATATAAAAGTACAACCAAATCACTTCCTCTATAAAGCAGTCTTTCATATTTTAGTTAAAAAATAATGCAACTTTTTGGAATATCATACTCATATGAAAAGCTTATTTGTATTTTAATTTTCTTTGAAAACTATTGGGACCTATAGTGGCATATGTGCCACAGGATATATATTCTCCTCATAAGAGTACAAGAGGAAATACAATATTGCCCACCTAATAGAAAATGAAAAAGCTAATGTGGATGGAGAAGAATCCAAGAAGGTTGATAAGGGAAATGCAAACTTCCATGTCAAGTTATGAGTTTGGACAGAGGTCCAATTACATTTTTAAAGTTATTATTATAGTTAAGTGCTGCACTGAATGGCTCTACTCTTTAGCTACCTCTTAAGATGAAGTTCTCCTAAGCAGCAATTAACAGAATACTATGTCTTATCATTTGCAGACCTTTTTAAAAGAAATTTTAAGCATATTTTAATAAACTTTTGTAGGTTATTATTTTATTCAATGTAATGTTTTCTAACTGTGCCTTTATTTGTTTTTTATGTGTTATGCAGCCTCAGTATGATGAGATTAGAAAAGAACACAGATAAAGGAAACCTAACGAGAAGGGTCTGTGAAGAATACTTGTACTCTCACAGCCTGCCTCCAGATTACCTTGCAACCATGTAAAAGTTTGGCTGTCATCACTACCAGGAAGCAAGAACCTTCCTGATACACCCGTTTCCATATTACTACCCCATCACAAAACCTCTTGCCACCACCACCCCCCAGTTTTGATAAAATATAAAGAAGTACATACACACACACACATTTATATATTTTTATACATTTGTGTATGTACATCCCTGCTGTATATTTGTTTGCTTTTTGTTTGGAAACAGAACTGCCAAGAAAAGTTCCATGGAGGCTTTTTAAGATCAATGGTCTCACAGCCATAAGCAGAGCTATGATATAGTAATTGCTCAAAATAAAACAGCTTTGCATCTAAATTTTCACTCTTTTGCTAAGTAACATTCTCAGTATTAGATCCAATGTGCCTGGCACCATTGCCAAGAAGGAAATCTGGTTAAATTTGAGTGGTTTTCTCTGGAGGACAGGAATCTTTCATGCTCTGAAGTATGCATTTGTTTACTGTTTGGATTTATGAGATCATGTTGTTTGGAGAATAGGAAAAATGTGAATTTTTTTTTTAAAGGAGGAGTCTAATTAAAAGACTACTAGAAGTAAAAGACTAAGGGACCTGCCCTCAGATACACTCTTCCCTTCAGTGGCTCTTGTGTCGTCACCTCCCTCGAAGCTAGCACACGCCATGTCTGTCTGTGTTCTCACTCTTATATATGTGCCCTATGAGAACCACAACAATAGTTTCTGAATAGCAGTCCTCAAAGTGACTGGATCTTTAAGTCATTTGAATCATACTCCAAAGCACTCTATTCTCCAGGGATACACTGCAGCAGTGATCTAGCAGTGCAGTTACTATATAACACCAAGTATGCTAACCAATAACTAACAGTACAGGAAATCATGACTAGAAGACCACCTTTCCATCAACTTAAAAATACTAGTACACATTGCATTCCCATGATATATCTATGTACATTTGTTATCATAAACATTTGTAAAACAAGCCAGCAAAGTAGATATAGAAAAGTATCAACTCTAGTTCACAAATTAGGAAACCAATCACCAACTGAGAACAGATGAACATGCTTAGCACAAAATCATGGGGAAAGAAGGGGAAAAAATATGCTTTTGTGAAGGTTAAGAGAAGCCTAATATATATATATGACTAGATAACTACTGATCCTAGTTCCAAATCAGACATTACTTCTACCACTTAGGGTTCCTAGGTTTAAGCAATAGAAAGCAAATTGGGATATCATACACAGAAGAAGAATGATATCAAGGACTATTTTTTAAAAAAATATCAGAAAGAGGTTGTAGTATCAGGCATGAAAAATGGACTAGGACAAGGAAATGTGGAAAAATGAAGAAGCAAAAAAGTAGAAAAATAGTTTTTCAACAACTGCACTTTACTCAGGACACCATCGCCAGCACAGTGTACCTTTAGCACTAGTTCCAACAAGCCACATGTTTGAATCCTGACTACCCGAATAAAGAAGCAGGGCATTGCACCCCACCAGGAATCAAAGAAAGATTTCCCTAAACTAAAAAGAACTGGGTGTAAAGTAGGCAAAAAACAAAAACAAACCAAAAAAAAAAACCAAAGCTAATTTCTGCAATATATATTAATACCTAATTTTTTTCTAAATCTTCCATATCTCCTAACCCATAGCAATCCTTATAAGCAATCTAATAAATAAGGCAAGCAAATAAGACTCAACAATTACTGAAGATGGCAAGTAACACAAATGCTGACTTCTATGATTTCTTATAAAAAGAGTAAGAAAGAATCTCAAAAGGAAATGAGAATTGCAGAAGTGTGCTGTAGACCAGAAACCAAATTCATACAGCTTCCCTCACGATCTTAGTGTCATCATCTGTCAAATGAGAGTAACAATAATAAGTCTATCGATGGCATGTATTACTTAGAAGAATATATGAAACGGCATTACACAGAAGAATTGTATGACTCTACAATATCTTAAAGTACTTACTTTTGATTATCAAAAGAATATATAGACTGAAATAGGTACAGAAATTACAAAGTACACAGTTAAGCTTTCAGTCATGATACAGTCACTAGGGCCCACTGTAAACAACTACAAAAGTGGACAAAATATAGCAAGCAACCATTTTCAGAAAGTGGCCAATGCACAGGACTGTGACCCCAGAGAAGAGAAACAAAGGAGATGAGCCCCATGGCAAGCCTGGATTAACGTCAGGAAGAACCTTAAGGACCACAGTGTAGGGACCCATCAGAACACAGCATATCAGCTATAAATGAAACAAAGATGAGCTGAATAGAAGCTGATGTCCAGAGAACTAGAAAAGAGGGAGTTTCCCAAAGAAACAGCTCCATAAAACTCGTAATAGGGGTTTATATGAATCCCTGGCTGAACATTTAGCCACGCATGCATAAGGTGAAATTCCTCAAAGCCAAAAAAAAAAAAAAAAAAGACAAAAAGGGAGTTATATGCTAAACAATTCCTTAGAGATCACATAAAGTGATCTTCAAATTCTGAACAGCCAGAATGATGAATCTTCTTCAAGCACCTGAAGCATCTTGGAAGAGACACAAAAAGAACATACCTTTTTGGTTAGCGTATTTGGTGTTAGAATGGGCTTAATCAGCCTTAGACTGAAGTCTACACAAGACTCACTCTTAAATACTTAAAAACAAACCTCTAAAGGATCAAAATGATTCTCAAGTGACTTACATACTACCAGAAAAAAATCCAATATTCTTTAAAGGAAGATAAGAAAATGAAGCACAGAATAACCCAAAATTCACAATATCCACCTTCCAATTAAAAATTACTAGACAGTCAAACAAGCAATAAAATTAAACCCATAAACAAGAGTACAATTTAGTCAACAGACACAAATTTAGAGATTATGCAATAGTGGAATTAGCAAACACCTTCTCTAAAATTGTTACTATAAATATGCAAGTATATTTCCTTGCATGAAAATTTCCTTACAAAATAAACAAAAAAATAAGTCAACTGAAAGATAAAAAAAAAAATGAGCAGAGAGTAACTCATGACACAATATCAAATAGCCAAATATATGTACAGCTGAAATTCCGTAAGATAAGGGTTGGAGGTGAGTAGAGTAATTAGAGGAGAAAACAGAAAAAATATTTGAAAAAATAATGACCTGAAATTTTTCAAATTTGAAAACAAAAAAAAAATTTCCACCCACAGATCAAAGAATTAAACAAGCCTCAAGCAGGACAAACACAAAAGGAAGTATACCAAGGTAAATCCAAATGCAACTGCTGAAAAGCAATTTAAAAGGGAATATCATAAAAGTGGGGAAAGATACATACAAGGGAACAAAAGAACTTCTCATCAGAAATAATTGAGAACAGAAGAAAATGACAGAACAGTTTTTTAAAAAGATAAAGAAAATACAAATTCTCAACCTTGAACTCCATATCCAAAAAAAATTTCCTTCATTTTCAGACAATCAAAAGCTAAGAAGATTCATCACCAGCAGACATATACTATAAAAATAATTAAAGGAAGTTTTTAAGGCAGAAAGGAAATTACAACAGTTGGAAATGTGGCTCTAAGCAAAGGAATGAAGAGCATAAGAAATGGTAAATACAGGTAAATATAATACATTTCGTTTGAATATTTAATTTATTTAAATGAAAACTGTATGCAAGGTTTTGTGGCATCTATAACACATATAAAAAACAATAACAAAAAAGAAGTTAAGCAGTAAACAGAAGCATACTATTGTAAAGTTTTGTTTCTTTTTTTTTTTTGAGACAGAGTCTCACTCTGTCTCCTGAGCTAGAGTGCAGTGGCGTCATCATAGCTCACTGCAACCTCAAACTCCTGGGCTCAAGCGATCCTCCTGCCTCAGCCTCCCACATAGCTGGGACTAAAGGCACACGCCACCACACCTAGCTAATTTTTCTATTTTTGTAGGGTCGGGGTCTCATCATTTTGCCCAAACTGGTCTCAAACTCCTGGCCTCAAGCATTCCTCCCACCTCAGCCTCCCAAAATGCTGGGGTTGCAAGCATGAACAACCATGGCCAGCATATGGCAAAGTTCTTACACTTTACATGTAGCATAATATTTTTTGTTAAAAGATGTACGGTGTAAACTCTAGAGTAGTTACTAAAATAATAAAGCAAGGAGGTTTAGACAATAAGACAATAGTGGAGATCAAATAAAACCCTAAAAAATTCAATTTGAAAGAAGGTAAGAAAGAGCAGGGAAAAAATGAGGAAAGAATATATGGGAGAAATAAAATACAAAGAGCAAGATGGCAGATTTTAATGGAGAGACATAGTCAAGATAAAAATGCAAGCCCACTATACAAGAAACTGACATTTAAATAAATGCCAACAGAGTAAAAGTAAAAGAATGGAAAATACATATACCACATGACCACAAAGCCTAAGAGAGCTAGAGTGGCTATATTTATAGAAAGAAAAACAAAAACTCTTCAATACAAAGAATATTAACAAACACAAGAAAGATCATTTCAAAAACATAAAAGGATTAATTCAACATGAAAATATAACAATCCTAAATGTAGATGCACCTAATAACAAAGCTTATAAATGTATGATGCAAACTCTGATAGAACTGAAGGGAGTAACACACAAATCCACAATTACAGGTGGAGACTTTAACACTATTCTTCAGCAACAGAAAAAGTTAAGGACAGAGAGGACAGCATTATCGACCAACTTGACCCAATTTTTATTTATAGAATATATCATATCACCCAGCAACAGCAAAATCACATTCTTTTCACATACATGTTGAATATTCACCAAAATAAATCATATGATGGATCATAAAATGAATCTCAATAATTTAAAAGAATCAATCATACAGAGTATGTTCTAAGGCTGCAGCGCCCAACCCTCAGGCCAAGGACCAGTACCAGTCCGTGGCCTATTAGGGACCGGGCCACAGAGCTCCGCCACACCCCCCCATCCAGTGGAAAAATTGTCTTCCATGAAACCGGTCCCTGGTGCCAAAAAGATTGGGGACTGCTGTTCTAAGGTATCCACAAAGGTATCTATAAATATTTGTGAATTAAACATATCTCTAAATAATCCGAGGGAGAAAAAGGATATCACAAGGAAAATTAGAAAATGTTTTGAACTAAATAAAAATTAAAATGAAATATATTATCATATATGCAAGTTCGGATGTAGAAACTTATACCACTCTCATGCTAACAATGAGAAAAAGTCAGATAATCTACAAAATTGTAACTTTTCTCAAGCCCATCAGAAAGCTGAGGTCATAAGGCAAACACATGAACTAAAGTCTAAATAGGATCAAAGTCTTCCAAGGGGAGAAAGAATACACACATATTTCACCTTGGGCAGAGGAAAGGGCAGCCACGTACCAATGTATAGGAAGAAAGAAGCTCAAATTTTTATAAGCTATTCAAGGCCAACAGTGAGCTAGCGTATCAGTTTGGAATCCCTGAGTGCCTAAGCACAAGAGTATATAGCACTAAATCAAAAGCTGTTTTCTCAGACCTCTACTGGTGCACATGAGAGAAAGACTGGAGGCAAGTGAGGAGACAGATACGGGCATGCAGAGAATGACTAGCAGCTGCTGGGGAACAGGCACAAAGCCCTAGCTGCTCCCCTAGACATTTCTCTCCCATGAAGCAAAAGCCTTAAGCAGGTGGGGATGGGCAGAAAATACTCTCAGCCCAGGGGGAAAAAAGCAAGACACACTGCTTCTGGGGGAAGAGTGGAGACAAACCCCATCTATCTCTAGGAGAGGGGTAAGAAACCCTCTCTACTCCAGAACATAGGAAACGATCCACTCCTGCTGGGAGAAAAACAGAAGAAAACACCCTCAACCCCTGGGGGAAGGACAGGAAATGATTTTCTGTCCAGGAACTTAAATGAGAGATCAGCTACTGCTGGAGGAGAAGCAGGAAACTCCTGCCTAAGACCAACATAAATACAAGGTGAATATTCCCGCCAGGAAGAGAAGGTACAGGAACTCTGAGAAAGCCCCACCCACAAGGCTCAGGCACTCAGGGCCTTCCAGAGACTAAAGAAAAAAGCACACATCAGAAGACCTCCCTACTTCAACCATGAGTCTAGCGTAGCAACCACCAATAGCCATTTAACCTGGGGGAAGGTCAGAGCATAGTAGGAGACCCTCTGTGACACAGATATGCAGGGTCTGCTGAAAGCTTAGAGTTGACCAATAACAGAGAAATCTCTAGATCATACCCTAATCAAAAGGCAAAAGCAGCCAACTGCTAAGAAGTTGAAGCCTATAGTCCACTGAAGGTAACCAACAGTAAAACCCTAACATAGCTCAACTCCTGACTAGATTGAATGGAGGCCCCATACTTATGGCCTTGACTGAAGAAGAGGTGTACCCATTACCAGGTATAAATATTATTTACTTCAGGCTCTATTGGTCTACAGGTGATGTCAAACATTCAATCAGGAATTACAACACACAAAACAGCAAGAAAAAAAATGCTAGGATTCCACTAAAGCAGGGCTTATAGGGAATTTTATAGTTTTAAATGCTTAAATTATGTAAAAATAAAAAAGTCTAAAATAATCATTCAGAATTCAATCCTAAGGAACTGGGAAAAGAACAGCAAATTATACCTACAGTAAGAGGAAGGAAAGAAATAATAAAGATAAGAGTAGAAATCAATAAAAATTAAAATGAACAAATACAGAAAAATCAATGAAGCTAAAAGCTAATTATTTGAAAAGATCAATAAAATTGGCAAAATTTTTAGCAAAAGTGAACAGAAACTATAAAGAGTTATGAAAATAAAAGAGAATACTATAACCATTAGCTGTAAAAAAATGAGAAAATAATAGGATAAGGAATATTTTCCTATAAAAAGACAAAATGTTGGATAGATCAATGATCAAATTAAAGTTTCAAACAAATTTTGATTTTAATTAAAGAGTTCAGCTTCTGATCCTGAAATAGCAACAGTGAGAAAAGGAATATTGGTTTTTAAAAATTGTTTTCACAAGTATCCAAAAGTTGAACCAGTACAAATATAATTTTTAATCATGACATTTCTCTTCAACATATAACAATAAACTAAAAACAGCTCCAACTGAAACCAAGAGTTTGATTATAAATAAAAGTCAAAATAGATCCTAATGTGATTGGGTGATCAAAGTAAATCAATGACTAGCACTTTCCTAATCATTTGGCAATAGACCAAAATATTAATGAAATGCCAGCTAAAATTAATAGGAGAAATAGGTCCAAATTTTGGAAGCCACTTTGTCCTAAAAATGTTACTGTGACATTATCTTATGCCCCACTTCTTCAATTGCCAATAAAAATTATAACTACTTCAAATCTCAGAGCTACAGATACTTTCCCTAACATTCTTTCTGATTTTCACAATCATAGTACATAACATCATAACAGCCAAAAGGGCAAGTTTTAAACTTCTTTGCAAAAATAAGGAACAATAAAAAAAACTAATCATGCTGGATAACATTTTCCCAAATTGTTTTCTCTTTTATTTCTAATGAGGTAGCTTATGTTAATTGTCTTAGTATTATTTCCCTTAAGATTTCAAGATACCATGTAGTTAATTACATTTTTCTAAACTTGTTCCTTTTTATACATCCTTCCTTATAAAGGAATTTAGTCATATATACTGGTCCTTCATTAAGGGTGTATGGCATCTAAAATTTCTGTTAAATAATACAGGCAACATAATTTAACAAAAAATCCATTTATGTCATGACACAATGAGGAATTTTTTTAGTTTTAGCATAATGAATCAGTACTTCTGTTAACAAATAGTGATACAAGATACATCACAAGTGTTTGACAGCCAGACAGCTTGTTTTTCAGAGGTAAACTAGGCAAAAATTCCACATAACCAGGTTAGGTTTTTCAGCGTTACCTCCTTTTGGTGCCTATTTCCACATTTCCCTATACTGTTCTCACAGCTTGGTGCCCAGTATCCTCACAATGACATCTGGATGAGGTTCCCACCATGGCAGCATCCCACCTGGGCCCACTTATGCCTGAACCTGAACTGCCCTATCTCTCAAGCCCCCAGCTGTTATCTGCCATCACAACCTACAAATACCACATCTCTGAAAAACTAAAGAATATTAAGGTCAGAACAGCATAAGGATTTATGCTTCCTTTGTAAGACATTTTCCTTTTGACATGGGCAACTTTAGCTCCTGAGGCAGCCCAATAGAAAGGAAATCCTGAAGTGGAAGCTTTCAATTCTCTTAAATCTTACTATAAATAATTTGATTAAGTGGTAACACTGCTTAGAGATTTATAAAATACAACACTATCACCCCCAACATACAAACACAAAATGGTGAGTGTATAAAGCATTAGTAGCAGAACCAAGAGATTAGACAGTTGCTTCATGTTGCCATTAAGTAGGCATGTAGCCATAATCAATCATTTATTTATGACTTTCAGCAACTGCATCCACCATGCAAGGGGATGAGATGACAATTCAAAGATCCTTTGTAAGCTAGCAACAACAAGAATATGCTATCAAATGTTGGTATAGTACACTTTACAAAAAGTTACCAGATTTAATACATTCTAGGACACAAGGTCACATGTCACATATTTCTATATAGCAGAAATTAACTAGTGGAAACTGAAATTTTTTTTAAGTACAATTTATAAGACCAAGAAAAATGAAATACTTCAATATAAATCTAACAAAATATATGCAAGATCTACATGGAGAAAACTAGAAAACAATAATGAAAGAAATGAAAGATGTAAATGGAAAGGCATACCACATTCATGGATTGAACAATTTAATATTGTGAAGATATCAGTTCCCTCTAAACTGTCCTGTAGACTCAAAGCAAAAAATAACTGAATATCCATATGCACAAAAAAAACTATAATCCATACTTCACACAACATTTTAAAAATTAACTCAAAATAGATCACAGACCTTAATGTCAAACCTAAAACAATAAAACTGCTATTAAAAAAATACAAGAAAACCTGTGTGACCTTAAGTTTAGCAATGAGTTTTTTGATATAAAATCAAAAGCACAAATAATAAAAGAAAAAAATTGATAAATTAGACTTCAAATTTAAGCATCTCTGTTCTTCCAAAAACTTTGGTAAGAGAATAAAAACGTAAGGCACAGACTGAAAGAAAATATTTTCAAAATACATATTTGATAAACAATTTGTATCTATAATATACAAATAGACACTCAAAATTAAATTTAAAAAACCAACCCAATTAAAAATTAAGCAAAAGATTTAACAGTTCACCAAAGAAGAATACAGATGGCAAACAAGCACAGGACAAGATGTTCAACATAACTAGTCATTAAGAAAATGCAAATCAAAGCCACAATGAGATATTATTGCAGACACAGTATATAGCCTAAAATTTAAAATCTGACAATACAAAGTGCTGATGAGGATAGAAGCAACCAGAGCTTTCACACATGCTGGTGGTAACATCACACAATAGAGCCATTTGGAAAACAGTTTTGCGGTTTCTTATACAGTTGAACAAATACCACAGGACCCTGCAGTCCCATTCCAAGTCTAAGTTTTATATCAGCTTAGTTTATAATCTCCAAAAAGTAGAAAAAATCCAAAGTCTCTCAACTTGGGGATGTTTAAAAAAAATGTGGTACATGCATACCACAGCATACAGTTCAGCAATAAAAAGGAATAAAGTATTGATGCACACAGCAACATAGATGAATTTCAAATGTATTATGCCAGGTTTTCTCAACCTTGCCACCAACATTCTTGGCCAGATGTGTGTTTACTGTGGTAGCTGCCCAATGCACTGCAGAAACTTTAGCAGCATCCCTGGCTTCTACCCACTAGATGCCAACAGCAAAACTCTCTCCCCCCATCCCAGTTGTAACAACCAAAAACATATCCACATTTTGACAAATATCCCCTATGGGGCAGAATCACCCTCAGTTGAGAACCACTGCGTTCATTACACATGGAAGAAGCCAGAATCAAAAGTTTGATTCCATTACATGACTTTCTGCAAAAGGCAAAACCTAAAGCAGGAGAAAAGAATCAGTAGTTGTCAGGGACTGGTCTTGAGACAGGACTGATGGTAAGAAGCAGGGGGGTTTTAGGGACAATGGAAGTGTCCTAAACAACAGTGGCAGTGGTGGTTACACAACCACAGAATTTTGTCAAGCCCTGTAGATTATATATAAAACTCAGAGAATTTTTACTACATGTAAATTATTTAAAAGAATGAAGAAAAATGTATATGTATTATTGAAAATAGAACTTTGTCACTTAGAAAAATGTCACCAACTCTGAAGTCAACTTTGAAGGTTGATGTCAATAAAAAATATTATATAGAAATATTAATATGTTTAGCTTACATGACAAGTAAACAAATTAAAATTCTTGAGGAAGACAATAAGGCAAAATACAAAACAAATATATTACATAATTCCGATCCAACAGTGGTTTCTTCATTTGTGTGGTTTTTTGTATACCAAGAGATAAAAGGAAACAAGACAAAAACATATTTGAAATTATCAACATTTTTTAGTTACAAAAGCATTTACTTTGTCAGGAAAACTTTTTTTTTAGGTAAGCTCTTATTTCTATATACTGATAATGTTGTCAATATAAATCAGACTTGTTATTAGATTTCTTTTTGGTATGATGAAATGTTCTAACGTGAGATTACAGTGATGATTTCACAATCTATAAAAATACTAAAAACCACTGAATCGTGTACTTTAAACAGGCAAACTTTATGGATTGTAAATTTCACCCAGAAAAGGAGTTTAAAAATATCATACTTGTTATTAATCTACATTGCCAAATACACGATTTTAACGTCCAACTGAATTCAGCGGTTGTACGTAGAAGCACATTCTGACTAAATTACAAACATTTCATAAGTAAAATAACAGATGCTTCCATACTACTGGAAGATAAGAGGGAAGGGTATGCATTCACAGTAGACTGAATATCTACTTCCACCCATTGGATGATCTAGAAATTTGTCCAAGATTATGACTCTAACTAAGCATCTCTTCAACCACACCTCCAACTTCTCCTTATTTTCACTATTTCACATCTTCATCTGCTTCTCACTTCATTGTCAAGGTTACTGCCAAGTCGTAAGAAATTCACCTCTGAGCCGAAATGTTCCCACTCGTATTTGTTAGTCACCTACGTCCAACATATCCAGAGAGATATCTTGTACTCTGCATTTCATATCTAACGATGTACTTACATTTGCCATTTATTTGTCGTATGTCCTTTTCACTAGCTGGCATTGCAGTCAGCTTTGCAATGTATAACAGATGTAAACTGCTGGTGAATCTGTTCTCAAAGGTAATCACCCCTTTATGGAAAACAATGACTTCTGAGAGTATAACTATGATCAAACTTTACTTAGAAAATAGAAGCTGAGAAGCCATATGGAATTTTGTATTCCACAGAGATATAAAATGTTTTCAAAAAATTATTTTTGGTGATCTTTTAAAAAACATTTTATTAAAGAATTTACAAAAGTACAGGTCAGTTCTATTATCCTTTTAATTTTTTTAAAAGGCTGATCTTTTAAATTCAGATGAATAATGTATATTTAAAGTATTCTATAATTACTACAAAAGTATTAATTAACAGTAGTAAGAAGAATAAGTTATCTATGCACTATAAATATAAGGTAAAAAAATCATTTCCATGGCATTCTAGAAACCACATTATGTTAGGTGGGTCATAACATTAGTACTTTTCTTTGAAAACCTTGTAATTACTAATCTTTTTAATTTTTAAGCTGAGTATTGACTTTGTAATAAATGAGTGCAAGTAAAATTCCAAATCTGAAATAGTTTGAGTTATACTGACCATTAGCACTAATTTACGGAGAGACGCACAGATATTACTTTAATAGTGGCTTGAATTATCTTTCTGTTTAATGCCTTATATAATGCTACAATTTTTCATAAGGTAAAAAACACATATAACTCACTATTTCTACCTGATTCCCAAAACTATTAAAGGATAACACAATAAATCTCTTCACTCAGACGCTTCCCTTTCAAGGAGGCCTTTCCCTGGCTACCCATCCACACTGCCACAGCTACCCAGCACTTCCCAGCTTCCTGATCATGCTACTCTCTTCTTCCTTAGCACAGAGCAACATTCCTTATACCACATATTTTAGCATTCTATTCTGTTTATTGTTCATATTCCCCATTAGATTGAAAATTCCACAGAGCTAACATTTTTGTCTGTTTTATTCACTGTTGCATCCTCAGCATCTAAAACAGTTCTGGTACCTAATACATGCTCAATAATTATTTTAATTGTTAAATTTAATTGTTTCATTTAATTGTTAAATGAAGTATTTTATACATTTCTGTACTGTGTATAATATAGTATTATATAAATTATCACTTTCTTGACAACTGACATTGAAAATTAGAACATTAAAAGGTTTAAGTTAAAAAAAATTAACTTTTTTTAATCCATCATTTTCCAAACACATTTTATCATGGAACACTTCTTTCACTAAACATCTGTAACAACATAATGACTACAGCGTTAGAAACAATGGTTTACATCCTTTTCAGTAAAAGGTTGACACCACATTGTGTAGAAGACTTAATTCCATGTTAATAACTTTTACCTTTACATTACAAGTAAGGAAGAGCCATCATAGATGTTTAAATAAAAAGGAGACAGAATCAGATACGGGTTTTATAACTTGCAACAATGTAGAGGACAGAGTGAATAAAGGAGAGAATAGAATAAAGGAAAACAGAGGAAGTAACTGGAAAATAGGGCAGAAAAGACCAACATAGACCTGACCTTGGGCAATAGCAAAGGGAATGGTCAGATGTGAGGAAAATGCTATCAATAACGTGGATAGATAAAATCCTCACATTGAGAGTGGTCAGGAGCACCAGGAGTTACAGGGGTTATAAAGTTTCTACCTCTGGAGTAGGTGATGCATCAGTGCAAACTGGGAAATGCAGAAGACAAAGATTTGAAAGAATATGATAATAGTTTTGGTCTGTATATTGATTTGGGGGACAACAAAGCTTGTTAAGGGAGAGAGTTCTATACCTATATTGCCCAGAAAGAAAATTCAGGGATGTAGAAGTAAAAGGGGAACTGAAGTTAGAACTCTAGGAAAAACCAAAATTTAAAGAAAGCAAAGGAAGATTAATCTCATCCAAACTGTGATCGGAAGGCTGGCTATTGTTCATTTATATGGCATCCACACTTCTTTCTATATGACCCACTTGACTCAAGAATTAAAAATTGGTTTTTACGTATTAAGCACCTATTATGTATCAGGCACTTTTCAAGGTGCCTTGAGAAACCTGTGAACAAACAAAACCCAAAGATCTATGCTCTAAGAAGAACTAAATAACAAAAAATATAAACAATAAACAGTACAGACAGATAAAGTGCATAGTGTGTGAGATGACAAATGCTATGGGGGAAAGTAAAGCAGGAGAAGGGACCAGGAGCACCAAGGTGAGGCTGCCGGGTGGGCAGGCCAGGTGGCTGGGAAAGACGGCATCTGAGTGGAGCCCAGAGGAGAAGAAAGATTCAGACAAATCAGTTACACGGACGAGAACATCCCGGTGAGTGTCAGCCACTGGAGGAAAGGACCTAAGGAGAGAGCATGCTCTGCAGATTCAAAGAGGAGTAGAAAGCCAGCGTGACCAGAGCAGAGTAAGTGAGGTGGGGCGCCCCAGGATGATGATCAGGGAGACCATGGGGCTACCCATCTGGAGCGCCGTGGAGAACACCGTAAGGTCTTCAGCTGTTCTCAGTTGCACCAGCGAATCCTCGCCCCATACTGAGCACAGACGTGACACGGCCTGGCACGCGCCTCAAAGGGATCAAGACAGCTACAGGGTTGAGAACAGATCACAGTGGGTGAGCAATGGAAGCAGGAGACCCACTCAAGACAACGGCAGTAACCCAGGAGCAGGACAACAGCGCCAGGACCAGGGATGCAGTCGAGACGGTGAGCAGTGCGACCTTGAATGTACTTGGAAGGTAGAGATGACCATGTCTCTTCATGCGTGTTTTCCAATACTACTTATTAATATCAATTCTGAAATCCTCCTAACTAAAGCCATGATAACAGAATACATTACTCTCCATATTCCTCGAAAAAATAGACAATTATAACAGCAATTATAATAATCATCTTTCATTTCTTTCACTTTTGAGACCGTGACACTTTCTATTACAAACACCTAATTTGAAGGGAAAAAGCTAACAAAAAAATTCTATGTCTACGATAACTTTAAAGTTATTTTTACAGTGAAAAGTATATGATCAGTGCCATATTGTCTTTAAGTTTAAAAAACAGAAAACAATGATAATTTTAAATTGATTATTTTTTTCTCAATATCCCAACTAAATGAACTGACCAAAGAAGTATAACTTTATAGTTGAACATATTTGCTCCAAAGACCATAAAGATGACAAGATGGGATACCATCTGCTGAGTTCTGATATGTCTGTGGGAGATTTCTCAGAAAGTTTCAAAAGGTAAAATTATCAGATAACTTAAGCTAAAATTCACTTTAAGATAACTCATTAAACAAAGAGGCAACTTTGCTGTTCACAGAAAATTCCTATAAAGTTGGTTACCCAACCCTTAGTCTTCTGTGAACTGTGATTAAACTAAGCCCATCTAAATTATTTATTGCTTTCAAATCATTGTGCAAAAATAATTCAGTTTACAATAAAATAGTCAGTCTATAATATGCAAATTCTCAAGAAAACTCTCTTTAGAGAACAAAATTCCCTGTTGAATTGTGCTAATAACTGAAAGTGACTTGGAACATTTGGGAATACTAGACAGTATACTGGAAAATTTAACTAGATCACTTTAACATAATAATTCATAAGTATTCATCTTTTTAAAAATACATATTCTAAGAGTTGATCAATAAGATATTAGTAAAAAGTTGTTATATTTAACTTTTGAAATCAAATATAAGGAAAAAGAACGTTTTCTCTTAAGGCTCTTTAAATTACAAATTACAGAGGTATATATAGATTTCCCAACACCTTTGGGAGAGAAATCTGTTACTGTGGAAAAAAACAGCCCTTACTTATTCCTTTTGGAAAATTTGGAAACTTCTGAAAACATCTACAAAGCTCCTCATGTACTATTAATCTGTGGGGCTCAAAAATAATTTTTCAGCATCTTTTTTATAATCCAGACTTTACAGAAACTCATTAAAAGCAGGAGACCAAGTTTTGAACAAACTAGTATATGGTATCACAGAAAACATTATAGCACTAACCACCACAGTTCTATGATTTCCACTACAAAAATATCAAAGCAAAATAGCTGTCAAAGGCATAAATTAAATCAATTTCAAATTGAACAGAAAATTATTTCCTATTTTCCAAAGGCACTGATTTGGAGTGATCTTAAACCTCTGGAAAAGAATTCCTCAATTTTCAAAAATTCTGAAGCCTAATTACAAGTAATTATAGCTTTTCATTTTCAACATGATGAAATAATTTGATTCTTTTTACAAGAGGTCTGGTTTAGCTCAAAATAGACAAGTGCTTCTGCACTGAGTTAGTACACAAAGACAATAAAGATCATTCTCAACAGAAAATCAGGGCTACATGTTGGCCATAAATCATAAATGCTGCATTCAAGAAAAAAAATACTTTGTATGTTCTACAAACGCAACTCATTCATTCACACGAGTGAGACAAAGCAAACAGCCCACTGTTAGACTTGGCTTTAAAATAAGAACAGTATGAGAGAGAATAAAAAAAGATACATTGCATAGTTATCTCAAAATTCATAGGTAAAGTGTTCTTCAAAGGGAAAAAAAGAAATTCAAACCTTCCTGTTACTCTGTTTAGTCAAAGAAACCAAACACAAACCACCCCACAGCAAATGACAGCTAATGTTTGCTTTAAATGTTTAATACCAGATCTAATAGTCAGTTGCTCCAGAATAATCCTATTTCTCTGAGAAAAGAAATGGAATCCTATAAACTATAAAAGATATTCCTAATTACAAAAAAATTATAAAAGAATAAACTAAATCAAAAACGTAAGTCTCTGACTGCCATATACTTTACCCTGGAAAATTTGCAATGCTGCATATTTTTCCACCTTTTGCTTTATAAAGTGCCTTTTGCTGATGACTCACATTTCCAGTGATTTGTTATATGCTATTAGAACAAAAGCTCCATAAAACTGCTTGCTACCCTGACCTCACACACCTGGTTACAATTATATCTTCAGAAAGCTAAACCGGTAGTTTAGCAAGGACATACTAACAAAAGCTAACCAATCAACAGGCAGAAACAAATGTTAGAGCCCACCACCACCCACTCAAAATCTGAAAAAGAATCCACTGCGTATCTCCAACAGACACAGTGCGCATCCACACCACACACATTCCCACCACACAAGCATCCACATGACACACATCCCCACCACACCACAAGCATCCACATGACACACATCCCCACCACACCACAAGCATCCACATGACACACATCCCCACCACACAAGCATCCACATGACACACATCCCCACCACACCACAAACATCAGAGCACAATCATGTAGTCGCAAAATGCTCCTGTCAACACAAAAGTTTATTAAGTCAATCCATCAGGGATTTTTCTAGTAAATGCCACTAGAAACAACACTGAATTTGTCTTTTAAACTGTAAGCAAAAAAACAAAAAAAACAACAAAAAAAAACCCGGTGGATAGAAAAACAGTGCAGCCATCGTAATACATGAATTCACCATATTATATTATAAAGTTTTTACATTACATCAAATAAGAAAACCGACTTGGCTAGAGTGCAAGATGGAATCATAATAACCAAATTCTCAATTGCAGTAAGTTTTAACAACAAACAAGGAGTCTTTGATCATTTCCAAGTATCAGCTACTTAAGCACCTTAAAAACTAAGCTAGCCTAGAAACATTAAACCGGGGCTCTGTGACCACACCAAAAAGATGAAACAACTTACCATATTTAGAATAAAAATGATGTAGATGGCACTACTCTGAAGCTAAAGTGACACCCGTGCCACAAGAATGCAGTAGAGAAAGGAAGGACAGCCTTGGTGCTCCATTCTGCTGAAATCTACAGAATGCCCCTCATTCCCGTGACTTTCTGACCACAATTCTCAAACGGAAGAGTTGGGTCAACTGGTCCTTCAGGTAGTTAAAGGTTTTGTGTAAAGCTGACCAACACATCTAGAAATTTTTAATGCAACTGACTCTACCTCCAAACAATCAAGAATACCCACAAATTGAAGTGTATTTTTCAGTTTACTGTCCCCTTCCAATCTTTTGTCAGAAAACATCAATCTTGCCATCCCTGATATAATGAAATTGAGAAGAATATTTTCAAAATTTAAATCACCTGTGTCAATAAGGGAGGACTCATAATCTTAGATACATCTCTTCTTGGTAAGTGTGGCAATATAATAAGTTCAAATATTTCCACCAACTATGATGATCATATGTGGTTCTTATAAAGGAAAGTCATTCTATATCCTTGGAATACATATTCAACATATTCTCTTTTGAACGTTGTGTTTTTAAGTCAACGGTATGGCTCTAAAGCAGTAAGAATGTCATTAACTGATTACTCTCTCATCCAAAGAAAAAAAAAAGTCAACTTTATAAAATGGGAAATTTAAAAGCATTTCCTATGTATGGTAGCAATATATCTCACCACGGAAAGTGGCAACTCCTGTCTGACAAGGCTTGACAAGATTCTATTTAGGAAAGGAATCTTAGAGAATAGAAAAGTTATTCCAATAATGGCATGTGCCATGCACATGTTGCTTCAGAATGTATCTAATAATGTAAAGATAACATAATACAAATCTAAAGTCTATGATAAAACATCTCAAACACATGAAAATTTCAGAATGTAAACATCTAGTGAAAAAGTCCATATTAGATTTATAATACATTTGATAACAAAGAAAAATCAGCCCAAAAAAAAGATATAACAAAAAATAAGGAGGGAAGACAGTGCTGTCATCTCTACCTCAGTGGTTCCTCTGACTTTGTCCTACCCCTCACCCAAAGCAAAATGGAGAATTCCCTTAGCTCTTGTCAGAACCTCTATGTACGTTTCTTTCACAGCATCTGTATGGTATTACAGTTATTGGTTCACAATACCCTTAACGAGACCAAGAAGTGTGTCTCTTCACATTTTTATTTCCAGGGCCAAGCACAGTGCCAAAGGTATAATCAATGCTCTATTGTCAATCTGCACTAAATTTAAGCCTGTTAAAAATTTTTTAATTACGTTTAGGCTGTGACTATCTGAAACCACTAAAAAGGGGACACACTGAAAACCCCTGAGTTTTGATTTTAAATCTGCAGTATTGACAATAAATGAGCACAATTATTTTTGCTTTTGTATGTTTAACTTAAAATGACTATTATGTTATTACATTGCAACTGGATTTTTTTTTATTAGTTTTGGAAATAAAAAGTAAGGCCAGGGGTAAACATTAAGAGATACAGGGTCAGCCTTCACATTCTTTTTAAAACTATGACTCTAAGAAAAATATTTTATCTTCTCTATTTTACTTTCAGCCTTCTTTCATATAAACTGTCAATCCTTGCCACATTTGCAAAAAAAAAGTGGGGGAGGAAAGAGATTATATCTCATTGTCAAAGAAAATATACTGCATACAATAAACACTTTCACTTTCTATAACTTCTAAAAATTTGCGTTTATCAGTTTTGAGAAGAATTCCTTGGCGTCGTAAGAAACTCCCTTCACTTTTGTCCCCCAATTTTCTGACTTGTCTATCATGAATAAAAATGTAAATGAGAAAGATATGTATGTTGAAAGATTTGTTTGAAAAGCGTTATCAATGAAAGTACTCTACTACTCACTCAGTAGACGTAATACTAAAAGTAAGAGAAATGTGACCCCCGCAGATCAGACTACTTTTTAAAATATTGGGCCAATCTAAGGAGCCAGGACACTAGTCAAAACCAAACACTTCCCCTGGGGGATAAAAGCATAAAGGGCCAAAAAAACCAAGCCTGGTGAAGAACCACTGAGAGAATTAGAAATGTCCAATCTAGAAAATAGACAACTCTGAGGTTAGCATGAATAATAACCAACTTCAAGTATTCAAAAGATTATTTTACAGAAGAGGAATTATGTTTTTTCTGTGTGACTCCTGAGTGTACACACCAAAAGATATATGATTGGGAGGTGGAAAGAAGCAAACTTCTGTGAGGAAAAACTTTATGAGAAACAATTAAAAAACAGAGTGGACTGCCTTAGAGGTAACAAGTCCCAACCTAGCAGGAATGAAACAGACACTTGAGGATATTGAACAAGGGATTATGCAACCATTAAAAGAAACCTCTGTGGTCTCTGACAAACCTTCCAACTCTTTACCGATGCATGCAGTGACTAAGCACTTACTGAATGCCCCTACATGCCAACAACTGCTCCAGTGATTGGAGACACAAATGAGAATAAGAACCAGATTCCTTCCTGCACAAAGGCATTCACTTACTGAGAAGATATGTACACTAACAAAAAGATAACAGAATCATGTTGCACAAGTCCAGTTTGAAATACAGTAAGGCATCCCAAAATAAACACTGAGTAGGTAAAATATGGGCCTAAAGCACAGACAGGAAAGGAGGACTGTATCGCTCTGATTTTAAGAGTTAGTCACTTCTACCTAAGGTACCCATAGGACAAGAAGTATAGAATAAAGACATGCCTTTATTCATTTGGTTATTTTTAAGAATTTGAAGGAGATTCTGAATCTGACTTACATGCTACTTTATCCATAATGTTTTTGGTAGTGAAGACCACTGAATTAACAATGTTTGAAAACATTTCCTCTGCTTTAGATTGGAAGATAGCACTCTTGAGCAAACATATGGAAAGACTCTGACTTGATTTTGTAATGGGAGGAAGAAATTTTCTCAGAGCAAACTTTGTTTTTCACTTACGAAATAGCAGTGACTTTAAAAAATGGTGTCATTTTGGGCAAAGAAACAGTGAGACAGGATATGCTGTTGGTAGGAATGAAAACCAGTATAATCTTTCTGAAAACATTTATCAGAAACTTTAAATATTTCATGTTCTTTGATCCAATAACTTTTTCTAAAGAATGATCATAAATGCAGACAGTATTTAGGTATAGACATACTCATTAAGTGTTATTTATTTTACTCAAGAACTGGAAACCAACCAAATTCCTTCTGCAGAAGTAAGTAATTTTTGATGAGAAATGAATGGTATAATACTAATTAGCAACTCAATTTACCATATGTTTATTGAGCATCAGTTATGTGTTGGGGGAAAAGCAGGATCTGGAGCTGTAGAGGGTGACCTCAGCTTTGTAAACACATTTTCTATATAGATAGTACTAGGTATTAATATATATGTAAAGAAAGAAGAAAACACACCAAAACATTAATAGTGGTAAGAGTGGTTATATGTGACATTAGTAGAAAATTTTCCCAATTTTCTTTAGTGACCATACTATTTCCATAACTTAAAAAGTGAGTTTGAAAAAGAAAATCTCTCTAGCGAGTGTCCCATTTAAGTAAGAGTTTGTCATCTTTAAAAATACAGCAATATGTGATTTTTTTAAAAAACCTGTCAATGGGTGTGGCCCTACTAATAACTATTAGAAATACATTTGGAAAAACATCAAGTACCTCCAGTCAGTTTGCCTTGAAAAAAATCAAATTTAAATCCTAGAGAAATGTACCTGACAGAATGCTTCATAATTTTTTGAGTAGGAGGATCCCTCCTCAATTTTGTATTTTAAAGTACACATGGTAAAAATTCAAAACAGTATATAAGGCTATAAAATGAAAATGAAGTCTCCCTCTTCACATCTTAAGCCCCAATACTATTCTCCAAAGGTAATCTAGTAATAGTTTCTTATGTAATTTTCAGAAAATTTTTATGCATATGTAAGCAAATATGTAATCTTTATTTTTTAAATAAATGGGATCATATTGTTAAAAAAAAAAAAGAGTTAGTCACTTCTAGAGGGCTGAGTCTTTCACAAAACTAGGATTAGAATTAACTCTTCCTGTATCCTTGGCTGTAATACAATTTTTAGTTGATCAATTAATAAGGTATTTAAAAAGACTATTCTTTTAGCCAACAATAAAAGAAAGTATAGTTTTTTATTGGCTGGTTCCCCACACGGATTATTTCCCCATTTCCTAGACTATCCATCCTTCTCCTTAACTTTGTCTAAACATGCTTCAAAATTCTATCCTCAGCATCTCTCAGTGGGCACATTTTACTATATAGCATACAAATAAAGCACAAATAAAACCCTGATAACACATTTTTTAAAGAAGTACTCCTATACATAATCACCTTGTCTGCTATTTTGTAAATATATATGTAATATTTACATCTACCTTATTTTACAGTCACCTAAATTCCCACTCACCAAAAAAATAAAGCAAGTAACTTTCTATTCTACTTAACACTTGAAAAATTGTACTTCATAATTAAGCCTAATTTCTGAAATAATGAAATTCATGTCAGCTTAATTTGCATAAGAGCTAATTTCTAACTAGGTAATTTGGACCAACCCTTGCACTGAGAACAGTTAAAAACAGTGAAGAAATATGAAAAATGTATGATTGATGAAACTGAAGAGGTAACAAAAAAGTGAGAAATTATGTGGCCAGGAGCTGGGCAAAACCAAAGAAGATCATGAAAATAAACCCCATGAAGATAAACTGGCATTTGGAACTGCTTTTTTCCTGGGAGTTTTGCCACTTCAGTGGAAGACAGCCAGCAGGCTGAGTGGTGCCTCTGGTGGCCACCGGGGGTAGGTGGGCAGAAACCAGAGTCACAGGCATGCCGAGGGGTGGGGGCTGAAAGGAAAGGGGAAGAGAAGAGTCTTCCTAAGAGCCCAACACTGTGCATGAGGTTGAAACCCAAAGAGCTGCACTATAAGAGGAAGGGTAAACCAGAAATGAACAGGCCCTCAAAGTCCTACAGCCAACCAGCTTCAAACTGTACTAACATATGCAATAAAACTAAGATGATCCTTAGACTGCTACTGTCCCCAACTATTTTGAAGAAGGTAATATAAATCCTCACTGGAAGAAGATCTCAAGTTATTACTATAATGATTCTGCTAATAAAATGTCCACGATATTATAAAAGTAAATAACCAGCATAAGAGGAAAGGAAAAACAGCTACAGAACCCAACAGAAACAACATGCAACAGAAACAGACCCAAAGGGGCTCCAATATTGGAACTATCAAAAACAAACTTTAAAACGACAATATTTAACAGAGTTCAAGGACGCAGATTGGTAAACTTTATCTGAAAAGGCCAGAGAGTAACTATTTTAGGTTTTGCAGGCCATACATCTCTGCCACAACTACTTATCTTTAAACTGAGAGTTCTACATCCAGCAAACATATCATTCAAAATTAAGCTTGGGGCAGGGGAGGAATAAAAACAGACAGAAAGAAAACTCTATCAGACAAACAAAACATGTAATAACCTCATTAACCCAGGCACACACTAATCAAAATACCAAAGAGCACTTTTTAGGCAGAAGGAATTCTATCACAAATACATCAGAGATACAGAAGAAATAAAAAGATAAATATGTGGTAAAATTAATTTAATATTACCCATATAAAACAGTCCCAGCTCCAGGGTACCAAAATTTCCAAAATAAAAGGGGTGGAGGGAGGGTGGAAAGCAAGGGGATGTAAGAGGGCAAGGAGAAGAAAGAGGAGGCCCACGGCCTTGCACTGCCTCTGCTCGCCCAGGTGTTAGGAGGCAACTGTTTAGTCCATCTTGCTCAACTGTGGAGAAGACAGGAACTGTGGAGAAGTCAGTTTCTTGGACAAAGTAATTATGTTTCAGATTATGCCCTCGGTCCTCATAAGAGTGCCAGTGGCTTGGAAAAACATCCAAAAGACATAGTGACTCATTCTTTTAAAAAATGCTGTTATCACTCACACTCTTGGTAGCAAACAGGACGATATTATATGGGAAACACAGGCCTTTAAAAATGTAAGTTGAAAAGTGATTCAGAAGTGGTGAAACTTGAATGTAAAGAAGTTTCAGGAATACATTTTTATTTATATAGTTTCTTTTTATGTATGCAAAAAGTAGTATGTTTTTTAAACTATCTATATTATATCTAAAAGAACTTTTTCAATATATGTAAAATAAAAATTCTAATAAGAAAATAAAAACAATAAGGTTTAAGGCTTTAAATGTCTATAGGTTTGAAAAGTCTACAGAATTAAATGCTTGCTAACAATTGTTAGTCACTAGGAAAGAAAGAAGTTGGATTAAAGTGTTCAAGATTCTTGAATTGTCTGAAAGAGCATAAAAATGCCACTTAATATTAAGCTTCGATAAATTAAGAATAATGTTGTAACCGCTAGAGTAACCATTAAAACAAAAAAGGATATATAACTTCAAAGCTAAAGAGGGTTAAAGGGGACTAAAATAATAAGAAAAACAATACAAAAAAGGCAAGAAAGGAAAGAACAGAGAAGACAGAAAATTCTCTCTCCCTTTTTTACACGCCCTTTTAACACTCTGCTTTATATAAGATTTCTGTTGTTTGTCCCTGTTTCCCAAATTAAACACATATCTCTGTGTCTTTCCCAACGTCTGCAACATAGAAAAAGAACATTCATCCATTCACCAAGAAACAGTAAGTGAATGCCCACTACATAGGAGGGTCTGCTTAAAGAGGCTGAGGATACAAAAATGTACACAGCTCCTGCTGGCTCTTAGGGAAGTTACACTTAAGTGGGAGGGACAAACAATACAGAAGGAAATAAATACCAAGGTACTTTTTAGGTAAGTGATAATATGAAGAAAATTGAAAGGGTAAGTGATGAGTGGCTGGTCAAGAAAAGGCAACTGAGGCCAGGCACGGTGTAATCCCAGCACTCTGGGAAGCCAAGGCAGGAGGATGGCTTGAGGCCAGGAGTTTGAGACCAGCCCAGGCAGCAGAGTAAGACCTCATTTCTACAAAAAATTTTTTAAAAAGAAAAGAAAAGGCAACTGAACCTACACCTGAATGTCAACAAAGAGCCAGCCATGAGAAGATCTGTGCAAAGAGCACTAGGGGCAGAGAAAAGAACAAGTACAAAGACCATCCCCACCAGGCAGAAACATGCCTGGCAAGTTCAAGGGACAGTAAGAGCCACTGTGGGTAGTGGGCAGGGAATGAAGAAAAGAGTGGTAGGAAATAGGAGAAAAGTTCAGGCAAGCAAATAAAGGATTCCATCCGGACCATATTAAGTTTGAGACACTTCCAGAAAATCCAAGTGAACACTTCGAATAAGCAATAAAATGCACAAGTCTGGTACCCAAGGAAAAACTCAGGGCCAGAGATATAGATTTGGTGATTAGGCCTAGAGATGGTGTTTAAAGCCATAATATTACTGGATATCAACCAAAGAGAGAGGATGGATCAGAGTTTGGCAAACAAGAACACTCAGCCAAATCCTGCCAGCCTGTTTTTGTAAGTTAAAACACAGCCACACCCATTCATTTACATATTGCCTATGGCTGCATTTGCACTACAATAGCAGAGCTAAGTAGTTGTAACAGAGACCAAAGGGCCTACAGAGGCTAAAGCATTTACTACCCTGCCCTTCACAGTGACCCCTGGTATAGATAGAGAAGGGAATGGAGGCCAGAGCCAACCCCTGGGGCAGCTGAACATTTACAAGTCAGGCACAGAAGGGTGACCAAGCAAAGGGTACCTGAGAAGGAATAGAAAATAAAATTATGAAGGGTGAGACAATAAACAAAACCTAAATAATACCAGGACACTATGGTGTCAGAGAAGCAAAAAAACAAAAGTATTTTAAGGACAAAGTGGGCAACTGTATTGAATTTTGGCCACTTGGTAGCACAGAGAATTTGGTAGCACAGAGATAATTGGTAATAAGAATATTTTCAGATAATGGTGAGCTGGAAAACCAGCTCTGGGAATAGCAGGAGTGGCCACCTGATCTGTAATCTGTCAATTTCCATAGTATAAACACTCCCAATTTCAGGCTGGCTACAGTGTAACAACCAATTCATAAAAACCCTAAACATTTAATAAGTGGCTCTTGCTAGCCGCTGCAGGCCAGTATGACCCACCTCCAGTACACCTCTGGTTCCAGGGGGTGGCAGGCAAATGATCCACACAAGGATAAGGTAAGAGGTGCTGAGAGAGTGACAGTGGCACCTATGGAAAGGTTAAAAGCAAGCCTGAGATTCTCTAGA
This sequence comes from Daubentonia madagascariensis, assembly GCA_023783475.1. Taxonomy (NCBI): domain Eukaryota; kingdom Metazoa; phylum Chordata; class Mammalia; order Primates; family Daubentoniidae; genus Daubentonia; species Daubentonia madagascariensis. The sequence continues at coordinate 31,342,503 of JAKFHU010000901.1, read as the reverse complement.
AATAAAACAGTTAGTAGAATCCTCCTATTAGTGAGGCAAAGCATCAAAACTTGAAATAATTGTAGAACACATCACATTTAGTTCTTCATTAAATCCATGTGTTACAGGAGACTTTAGCTTCTGTTAGCATTCCTTATACCTTTAAAATTATAGGTGCATATTTTCTAGAATACATTAATAGTTTCCTTAAGTGGTAGGTCAGAGGGCATTGATGACATATGTAAATATTTGGAACCATGTGTTCTAACTAACAATTTACCTACATACTGCTGTTATAAAACTTTAAGTAAATAACAATGAATCACAGATACGAAGGTGAATACAAAATGCAGAGATATTTAAATTATGACAGAACAAGTGTTTTGTGTTTAAATCCTCAGGATTTTTCCACTAAAGCAAACTATCTAACAAATCCAATAAATATCCATTGACATGCTATGGTCCCAAAGAAATGCATGAGTAATCTAAATGTGCAAAACATACTGCCTGTAGTAGGCAGAACAATGGATTCCCAAAGATGTCCACATTCTAGCCCCCAGAACCTGTAAACATGCTAATTTACAGAGCAAAAGAGATTTTGCAGATGTAATTAAATTAAGGATTTGCTATTTACCCTGTATTATCCCAGTGGACACAATATAATCACAAGAGTCCTAATAGGTAAAAGAGGGAGACAGTAGGGTCACAACCTGAGAGATTTCGAGATGCTACTCTGCTGGCTTTGAAAATAAAGGAAGGGGCCACTAACCAAGGAATGGAAACAGCCTCTGGAGAAGATAAGGAAATGAATTAAGCCCTACAGCCCTGTGTTAGGTATGTGGTCTTTACTCTAACCCAGTGAAACAGACTTCTGGTTTGCAAAACCAGAAAAGGGGATGTGAGGGAGGAGGGCAGATAAAAGGCAGCTGAGCAGGCAAAATGGGGAAGGTGTGCAAGCCCAAAAGGGGGGTGTGACTGAAAACAAAGACATCTCAAGGACTAGCTAGTAATCATTCTTCGAAACATTTTAGGGGACTAGCTTGACTATGATGGGTATAAAACTGTGGTTTGCACTGCAAATTTCTGAGCATTGGCCCTAATGTAAGACTGAGCGGGAAGATATTAGAGTTGCTTGATTTAAGCGTCGAGGGATAGTGTCAGTTTTTAGGCCTAGTGAAGGTACGGTTCACGAGTGTAATACGTCTTCTGAAGAGACTAGTATTGGGATTGACATTTCTGTAGGTAAAACTACTCGATTATGAACTTCGAGCAGTCAAGTCTGCTATGGTGCAACCTCTTGCCAAACGTCAAGGACTTGCTATATACTGCGATTACTGTTTAATTTCCCACCAACTCCGCTCCCTCCTCCCAACCCTCTATAAAAACTCACTAGACCCCATTTCGGGGTGGACGCCTTTCTCGGCTTCCACCCATCTGCACCCAGATGCTCAAATAAACAATCCTTTATGTCTTTGGGCTTCACATGTTTTCCTCTTGGCTCTGACCTAACGCTCTAGAAGGAACCAAGCCTACTGATACCTTGATTTTAACCCAGTGAAAGAGACTTCAGAATTCTGGCGTCCGGAACTATAAGATAATAAATTCATGTTGTTTAAAGCCATCAAGTTTGTGGTCATTTGTTCCAGCAGCAACAGGAAACACATACATAGAAACAGAAAAATAAAATCCTAACCACCCTCCACAATATACACACATCCTCATTGACTGAACAGACAACCTCTTGACCAAGGAGACCCCAGAAAAACCTTAAAACTGAATTCCTGGCCATGAAGCAAAGGACGTGCCTCCTTATACCCCTACCCTTTTAGAGTTTAAACCAATTGCAAACTGTACCTGAGGCCATGCAAGGCAAAGGTTAAGTCATACCTACAGGCCATCAATTTGCTCAACAGATCACTTTGAGTCTGTAAATAGTGGCTTGCTCTGTGATTAACAGACCCCCTTTATCTTAAGCATTCCTTTTGAGGGACTCCAAGTCTTTAGACAAAGCTTTATTTCTTTAACCAACTACAAATCAAAGAATCTCTGAGCCCACGGGAAATCTATAAGCCACCTAGCTGAGAAATGTCCTGCCTTTTTTGGCCAAACCAATGTATGCCTTCCATATACGGATTCATGATTTTACCCACAATTCCTGTCTCCCTAAAATGTATAAAACCAAACTGTAACCCAACCACCTCGGGACCACTCATTCAAGGCTTCTTGGATTTGTGGATCCCCAAGCCATGGTCACTCATATTGGCTCAAAACAAACCTCTTTAAATTATTTTAAAGAGTTGTTTGTTTTTTCCATTAACACTCTCAACACCAATGAAAATGAGCCTTTATTTACTGTCAACTTAATGCAGGAAATACCTGAAATAACGTAACTGAGATAGTTTAAGAGACAACACCCATCCTAATGCCCAGCACTTGCCAATAAATATTAACTTCATCCCTTCTTTTCTTTAGCTCATACTCTTCCAATCACAAAGAACAGCCAAAAAAATGTACTAACATAAATTGGGAAAGAAGGTAAGAATCCATTAGAATCTCTATTATTACTCTCCTCGTACCATAATCTAGTCGAGGATTGATCCAAGAAGATAATGGGAATCAAGCACAACTGAAATGTCCACATATTTTCATTTTCCATTCCAGGTAATTATAGGTTCATTAAAAATGATCAAAAATATTTTTAATAAAAACTTTCATTTCCAAAGGTGTATTTCTTCTTTAAGAAAGTGCCATTCAGCATTATTCACAATGGCCAAGGGGTGGAAGCCAAGACTGAACAGATAAAAAAACACTGTGGTATATACATACAATTGAGTATTATTCTGCCTTACAAAGGAAAGAAATTCTGACACATGGATGAACCTTGAAGACATCATGTTAAGTGAAATACACAAGTCACAAAAGGACAAATACTATATGATTCCACTTATATGAGGTACCTAAAGTAGTCAAATTTATGGAGACAGAAAATGGAACAGTGATTGCCAGAGGCCATGGGGAGACGGGAATGGGAAGCCAGGGTCTACTGGATGGGGAGTTCCAGTTTTTCCAAACGACAAGACAACAATGTGAATGTACTTAATGCCACTGCACACTTAAAAAGTGGTTAAGATGCTAGATTTTATATTATATGTGTTTTACCACAATTAAAACTTTTTTTAGAAGAATCAGATATTTACTGTGCAATCAGAGAAATTCAAAAGTAACAGATACATTTATGAGTACTATGTGCCAAGCACTTATCTAAGCACTGGGCTGCAGTTTGATTCAATCCTAACCCCTATACGGTAGGTACTATTATCAACTACATTGTACAGATGTAGATTCTGAGACTCAGAACGGGTTAAGTCGCATACCCAAGATCCTATTGCTAGTTACTGGGACAGCCAAGCAGTAAAACACAAAACATTGTTTTGTTTCATTTGTTTCACAATATTTTATTTCCTTACCCTAACTCACAGCAGAATCATAACAGGACTCAATAATTATTTTTTGATGTAGTTTTTTATTCCTAAGAGGCCTAAACATTTATTTAGAAAAAGTACGTATTCACTAAAGTCTTAAAATCCATGAGTTTTTGTTATTTTTAAGCAGCTATTTATTCAAATCTTACCATCCACATAGCTTCATTTCTCAAGAGTGCCTCAGATGGGATCTGAACTAGGATCTTTCAGATACCCAATTTGGTGCTCTTAATTATACATTACATTAAATCATGTACATTCTTCCACCAAAGTTTTTAGAAAATAATCAGGTGATTTGGGGGAACTAATTAAATAAGTTTTTAAATATAAATTTTAAATATAGGTCCAACAGCATCATGATCTTAACTGGGGATTATAAAAACACAAAATCCTAGAATCTTTGAGCTGGGAAAAATCCTAATGTCATCCAGTCCAGCTGCCATGAATTCCCTCCAAAACATTCCCTAATGCCTGGCACAGTGGTTGGACTCTTTGCTGACATGGACGTCTTGATTATTCTTGGTACTATCACTGCACTCCCGAGACAAAGTGGAGACTTCACGCCAGATTACAGAGAACATCAGAAATTAGGTTCTGGGAGGAGACTGCACTAAGCCTGAAGTTATCACTCTCTTGTAGAACAGAGTTTCCTCAGAGAGGGCTAAGGAAAAGGACATGAAGTCTATGGACTTTGCAAAATAAATTATCTTAAAACTATGTCTGGGTCTCAGAAAAGTAAGATAAGAGTTCAAATTTACATAATCTTTTTAGTTTTTTTATTATTTTTGCAACATTTTATTTTATTCCTTTTTTCCCCAGGAAAGAGTGTTTTGAAAATTCTATTCTAACCAGGCTAACCTGGGAGGATAAAGAACAGAGATGGGGTTTGTCGAGGTCTGGGGCAGCACATGACAGTGACACACACACTCCACAGGTGGGGCATACCCGCTGTAGACTTGGCTGGAGCAGCTGGAGATGCAAGCTGAGGTAGCCATCATCTGTTCATACGTTCAACAACTAATTGTTGAATACTTACTAAGTACCAGGCATATAAGGAAAGAGTAACCCAAACAAAAGTGGTCTCTAGCCTGGATCCCCTCGAAAGTAGAGCCTGAGAAAAAGGCTTATGTGCAAACAGTGTGACTGGGGATGTCCTAAGACAAAGGAGGGGGAGGGACGGAGGGAGAGCCCTGTGACCACAGGATCCACAGGACCACTGAGAAAGCAAAGAGGGGAAGGAGAAGGTAGCAGGAAGGGCAGAGGCAGGAGTGCGTTCCTACTGGGTTCCAGCCCACGCTCAGGGATGGCCCGCAGGGCACAGAGCGAGGCTCTCTCTACACTCACACAAAGCTAACCACAGCCAATGAGAAACTGATTGCCACAGAGGTAAGGCCAGAGGCTTCTGAGATGTGATATCCGCCTTCCTGGAGCTTAGTCAGCGAGAACTGTGGGCAAGGATGCCAATCGACACTGAATCAACAGTGTGGGAGACAGGAAAAAGACAACAGATGGACAGTGACTATTTGGCTCCTCCTTACAAGGCGGGTCCCATGTAGCCGTGCAGAGGGGACACGAGCTACCCAAACAGCCATGGAAGAGGAATGACGGGCAGTAGGGCTGAGCACACCAGAATGCAGCGTGCACGAAAACAGAGACTTGGGGTTTTATCATGATGCATCCCAAGCACGTAGAACAAGACGCAGCTCTGAAATGAATGAATACATGACACGTGCCAAACCCACACCACCACCTAGGCAAGGTGAAACTGAAAGTGTTCCAGGGACCTTCGGCAGGGCCCCAAGAAAACACCCTTTATGTACTGGAATAGAAAAGGCAACTTCACAAACGGGGAAATCCACCTGAAAAAATCATCAACAAAGTCTAAAGACCCAGTGTTCATGCATCCCATTTTCTACTTCTGCTGTCAGTACCATCCATCCTAAACCTACAGTAAGTGCTAGGAACTTAAAATGTGCTAAACAAATACTAGTCAATTAAAAACAAGTAAGTCTCATTTGGGAGCAGCAAGAAGAACTGTCTCACTAAAGCAGAGAAACCATTTTGGGAATTCTGAGTGATAAATATAGATATATAAACTATCTCAAAACATTGGTTTTATGCACACAAACTTCAAAGGCCATTGAGACATAACTTTCATTAACAGAACAATCCATTAGGTATACACTCCAAGAAGATGAAAATTATTCCTTTTATAGTACAGGATGAGCATCCCTTATCCAATATGCTTGGCACCAGAAGTGTTTCAGATTTTGTTTTATTTCAGATTTCCTCTCTTTCCAGATTTTGGAATATTTGAGTATACATAATGAGAAATCTTGGGGACGGGACTTAAGTCTAAATACAAAATTCATTTATGTTTCATATACACCTTATACACATACCCTGGAGATAATTTTACACAATATTTTTTAATAATTTTGTGCACAAAACAAAGTTTTGACTGTGTTTTGACTGCAACCAGTTTCATGAGGTCAGGTGTGCAATTTTCCACTCAAAACGTTTAGGGTTTTGGAGCATTTCAGATCTCAGATTTCAGATAAGGCATACTCAACCTGTACTGATGAACTGGTCAGGTTCAAAAAATAGGAACAAAAAAGCTGACTACAAGGAATAAAGCAAGCATTTTGATAAACCCATGCTCCAATGGATTACTCAAGGTTGGGTAAATAAAAGGGCAAAAAAAAAATATGTTCGATGTGAAAACAATCTTTCAGTTTAAAACACTTAAAAATGGTTTGTCTCTATCAAAAACAAACTCTCTAAAACGAAAAATGGCACTTCTGGATGCATATATACTATAAGAGTATCCTGTTCCTCTACATGATAGCCCATCATTTTTAATGATATAGAAGCCTGTACTTCCCATGTACTTGGCCTGTCAGCACGGTACACGAAAGGGTTGGCCATACCTTGTCAAGACAATCTTAGGTGGGGACACCTATGAGTTTTACAACCGGAGTTGAATTCTTACCCTAATAAATTACAAACACACCTGATAAAGTCTCTGGACCTAAGTAAGTCTCAGTTTCCACTTTTCTCCTCCAGAGATAATAATGCCTACCCGATGTGGCTGCTGTACAGATGAAGTGCCACAACACATGTGAAAGATGAGTACACAACCTGACATCAGAAATGCTCAAAGTGACAGCTGCTATTGTTACTGCTATTGTTGTTCTCTATCATTAAAGCACTATACCTGGAAATCAGTTCACTGGCCATAATTTTCATGTTGTCATTAAAGCTAAATGTACTATAGAAAACTGGAGGGTCCATTAAAATTGGCAGAATATTTCAGTCTTAATATTTTAGACTTTTTACTGAAGAAACCAAAAGAAAGGCACTCTGGTTTCTTCAGCAAAAAGTCAACACGGTAAAAGCACTGGTTCGAGTAACTGCCAACATCAGCCCGCAAGCTAGACTAGAGGTGACGGAAAGAGACGAAGACCACAGGCCAAGACCACGAGCAGACACAGGAAGAATCAAAATGGGATGTGAGAGGAGACAGGCGTGGGCAGAGGAAGTGGTTCAAGGATCAGCCTTTGTGGCATGAACAGAAATCACCAAATGACTGCATATGAGGGATAAAGGAGACAAAATCGGAAAGAAGGAGACAGCCAAGACACAGCAGCCCCATCAGCAGAAGTGGGAACACTGGGAACAGACGCAGACAGGGAAGACAGTCACCCCAGGTGACTTGCAAGTGGAAACGGAGCACTCGCACAGAAATACTCCACAAGCGACCAAACTCGGGAACTAGACACAACTCAGTGAGGAGGCGGGAAACAGGTTTCAACAGGCAACTCAGCATCATTGGGAATCTCCTTCCCTGATGTACAATATTTAATTCGCATGGACACCCAAGAGTCAGAACACACATTTCACACTTGAGTCTCCAGGTATGGACACTCTCGAGCCCACGCCCAGGTTTCCGACCTACAGAACTAGAGATAGTGGCAAGCTGTTCAACTTGTGATAGTTTGTTACACAGCAAGAGATAACTAATTAATACACCAGCCAAATTATCAATCAACTATGAGGGTGCAATAAAGGCATTTTCAGACACACTAGTTCTCAAGACACTTCCCTCTCATGTATCTTTTCTCCAGAAGTTACTGAAGGATGAGCTCCATGGAAAGGCAGTAAACCTAGAAACAAAACAAACCATACCACCCGGGACAGAGGAGACCGGAGACAGCCATGACAAGAGCTGCGCTTCACATGCAGAAGGCAACAGGTCTAGGTGGACAGAGGATGACCTGGTAAGAGGCAGGTTAGGGCAGGTCCCACTATCACTCTACCTTCCTTTTTACCTGAGTACAGAGAGCCCAGGGACACTGGGCCCAGACACCTCTCTGTGCCTGGCTTGTCTGCACCACGTGTCCCCCTCCACATCCTGCTGCCATGAGAAGCTGAAGACATTCATCTGACCCACAGAATGTTCCCCTTTGACCTAATCTGCAAGCTGATGGTAGCAAACAATGAGTCTGAAAACAGAAAACACAGAGCACCCACAGCCTCGCACCATGTTTCTGCTGGACGTCCACACAGCAGTCTGGCCAGGTGCTCCCGCCACGCTACACAACATACGTAACTCGGATCCTGCCCAGTGACATGTCTGAACCGGCTTCCATTCTCAGGCAAGCTGAAGCCAGGCTGCTACCAGGGACTGTCCCACTCATCTTCTCTGGAAGCCTTCACCTAACAGTGGCAGTACTGGCCCTTCCTTATGCATTTTAAGTATGTGCTTGCTGCTCAGATTTTCAAAACTCACTAAATAAATAAACAAATGCCATAATTGGGGAATATATACCTGGATGGTTAACCTGTGAAGAAAGTCAAGTGGATGACTAACAAATAAAAAGTCACATAGTGATTACAAGTTAGATGAGTCAAGAGGGGTACATGAGAGTATCCAAAGAACTGAATGTTGTACTTCCTAAAGCGAGTGGTGGGTATATAGGTGCTAATTTATTATTTTTCTCTGAATAGTACGCAGCTACGTGTGTAACTATTATATACATATACCACAATAAAAAATTTAAAATTAATAGCACATTAACAAGATGGCAGAGACTGTATGTTGCCTACCAATTTCGAATCTCTCCTTCCTTTCTAGTAACCGACACCTGGACAATGTGACCAGCCAAAACACCGCATTTCTCATCTCCACTTCCACTGGCACCAAACTATGGTCAATGAACTGTGACCCAAAGCATTGCACGGGACTTTCAAATTGGTTGTTTTACAGGACAAGAGTGACCTCTTCCCCAATTCCCACCAGGATCTTTGTCAAGAACACTGATACAATAGCTGGTTCCCCAGCAGCCATCTTGGACCATGAGGTGACCTGGAGTGCGAAGACCCTGCTCTTAGGACAGCGGGGTGGAAAGGCGATGCCTGGATTTCTAGTAACACTAAAAAGCACCAGGCCAGCTTCGGACTAACTCCAAGATTCTATGTGAGCTAGAAATAAGCCTGTATCATGTTAAAGGCACTGTACATCAGTATTTCTGCTCTATGTAACCAAACTAATCCTAACACAAAGTAAAAAACTAAAGATAGAATATGTTCCCAATTAACTATTTATTATTAGCTTGGCAAACTGATACAAAATTCATACATGCTGTATTATATATTCCTTGTAACTACCTCCATCTTGCGGAGGAGAAAACTGATGCTAAACCTGGTGAAATAAAGTGGCTAGGATCTTGTAATTAGGTTAAAATAACAGAAGCTAGATTCAAACCTAGGCTCAACAAACTCAGGTCTTCTGATCTTTCCACATTAAAACTGAAATCATACACTCAATCAACCTGGCTACCTTCTGTGAACAGGGCACTACCTTGCCTTTTCCTATTGTCTTGTGCTAATGAGCAGCAACACACATCTGTGCTGTGACAACAACTAATACATTGGGACTCTATGCTTGGGAACCTACAGTCTCTCACCTATAAGAGAAGGTAATAAATGCTAAAAATAATAATGAAATAAAGAGCTGGAGGGGCAGCAGAAGGGAAGAAACAACCACCAATATCAGGCTTTATAGCCTATTTATTCAAATCATTAACTGTTGTTTAAAAAAATCAATTATGATTCACAGCAACAACAAAAATAAATAAATGGGACCTGATCAAATTAAAAAGTCTCCGCACAGCCAAGGAAACTATCACTAGAGCGAATAGACAACCTACAGAATGGGAGAAAATATTTGTATGCTATACATCTGATAACTAGAATCCGTACAGAACTCAGGAAAATCAGTAAGAAAAAAATCAAACAACCCCATTAAAACGTGGGCAAAGAACATGAACAGAAACTTTTCAAAAGAAGATAGACTAATAGCCAATAAATATATGAAAAAATGTTCAACATCTCTAATCACCAGGGAAACGCAAATCAAAACCACAATGAGATATCATTCAACTCCAGTGAGAATGGCTTTTATCAAAAAGTCCCAAAACAACAAATGCTGGCATGGATGCGGAGATATAGGAACACTCATACGCTGCTGGTGGGACTGCAAACTAGTACAACGTCTATGGAAATTAATATGGAGATACCTCAAAGAACTAAAAGTAGAACTACCACCTGATCCAGCAATCCCACTACTGGGTATTTATGCAAAGGAAAAAAAGACATTTTATAAAAAGGACATCTGCACTCAAATGTTTATAGCAGCACAATTTACAACTGCAAAGATGTGGAAGCAACCCAAGTGCCCATCAATACATGAGTGGATTAATAAAATGTGGTATATGCATGCCATGAGTACTACTCAGCCATAAAAAAAAAAAATGGTGAACTAACACCTCTTGTACTATCCTGGATGGAGCTGGAGCCCATTCTTCTAAGTGAAATATCACAAGAATGGAAAAACAAACACCACATGTACTCACCATTAAATTGGTCCTAATCAATCAAAACTTACGCGCACATATGGAAGAAACATTTATCGGGTGTCAGGCAGGTGGGAGGGAGGAGGAGGGGATGGAGAAAGTCACAGCCAACAGGTACGGTGTGCGCTGTCTGGGGGTTGGGCACGATTGTAGCTCTGACTCGGGCAGTGCACAGGCAATTTATGTAACCAAAGCGTTTGTACCCCCATAATATTCTGAAATTTTTTAAAAAATCAATTACTAGATTTAAAAACTCATTTTTTAAAAGTGACTAAAATACTTCATATGTGAAGTGGGTTTGGCATGAAAATGTCCTTTCTTTTAAGGGACTGGTAATTGTTTGTTGAATGTTATTCACTGGACAAGTGCAGTTTGTAACTTGATGTAGGTCCCAAAACCTGTCTTGTGACGTATTACTTGTCTGTGTGATTTGCGTGATTCCAAAGTCTGTGAATACTAGCCGCACAGGCCAACCTGTCCTCACGTACTTGCTGTTAACAGACTGCTATCCAGCCTCTGCCCAAACATTTCCAGCTACAGATACTTAGTGACATAGCGTCCTTCTTGTTAGCAAGTTCCTGTTCTGTGGAACTGCAGTCATCATGTCTCTCTGCCTTCCAGCTTCAGACCACGGTTTGGTCCCCTGGAGATTTATGTTTAGTGGGTACTTCCTCCTTGGTTATGACAGACCTTTAAAGGCCCAAAGATGCAATTATGACGAGCCACTCCCTCTTGGCCTAATCCCCAAGTCCTCTCTAGGATCCCTCAGCTGATCTCCACACGATGTGGGATCTTCCAGCATCTTGTCACCTTCTTGGTTATGGTCCCTAATTAGCAAGAGTTCTTATGACATTCCAAGAATTGGCTGAATTGTTTTAGATATTATCTGACTAGAGCAAAATGCAGATCTTTAAACTTCTAAAATAATATCCTAAATGCTTAGTTTGTTATCAGTGACATCTCCCAATTCACCCCACATAATGTGCTATGTCAACCCAGGACCTACATTCATTCCCACGTAATTGATTTTTTTAATTGAAATGTAGGACTTTATGTTTACTCTTTCCTTAGTTTTGGCCCCAAATTTCTTAAAAATTTTAAGTCATGATGATCATCTACTCTATGATCTATACCTGCCAAGTTCTGTCATCAAAAATTTGATAAACTTGCCTTTTATGTCTTTATTCCAGAAATTGGTAATACTTTTACTAAAAAAGGACCCACTAATTTAGGTAACTTTCAATGTAGATGTATTATTTGGTTTTAGATGTGATATACATAAATAAGAGCTACCTACTGACAAGTATCTAAAATGTAACTTTCTAAGCACAATGACCTTATGATATAAGGTCCCCCACTGATTGTAACTTAAGTAAAACTGGACTGTTTTTTTAGAGGTTAAAATGGATGCTTTCATGGGCACAGGTGATACCAAAAAATGCTCTCCCCAAACGCAAGTTTCTACCTTATACATCTCACCGCCTCATATGCAGAGCTTCCCTCTGCTTTCCACAAACAATACAAGAACGTAGATGTTACAGAAATACAGTTGCAATTCGCCTGGCAGTTTGATGCAGTGTACTCACACATGACAACACATTGATTTTACTTCTACCTCCATGCAGACATCTATGTAAAGAAATCCATTAGGCAGACAGTTCTCATCTCTATTGACTGACAGAGTGACAATTGAATACTTTTCACCTTCCAAAGTGACTGACAGTTAGACACTTAAACAAGCCTTCAAGTTGCAATAATAGTATGAAACACTTTCAATTATCTGAATCAAACAAATCCATGATCCTACTGGTTGAATGCATTTTTCTGTCTGCTGCTATGCCTGGCTTGGTTTACACTATTATTTGGATAATTTTGTTCCTATTACAAGAACGTTTTTCTCAAAGAGTAAACTCGTTTTATAAGTAATGATTTATTTCTGAAATGTTAGAGGTTTCTATAAACATTTAAAACACGGGTATATTTAGCTGAACCAAAACCTACTTATTTCTCCTTATGCTTATGAACTTTTCCAAACCTAATGTTATATTCCAAAAGCAATTCATGTGGCAGTCGGCTCTTGCACTGCCGTGTCTGTTATTACACAAAGATTTCATGAATATAAGGGGGAGTGTAATAATAACAGAGTGATTAAAATACAAAAATCACTCACAACATTTAGTCTGCTTATTTTATGTTCCCAATCTTCTGGATCTCCTCACGCCACTAGAAAGCTGGGGAAAAATTTAACAAGTAAAACCCCTTTCTCAGTTACAATCTAAATGTGTATATTCATTAACAAAAAAAAAAAATCCTATGTGGGAAGCATGCAGCAAATAGAAAAGCTTTTGCAAAATCAGTGACTGAGTAGGGACCAAAGAACAATAAATGTACCTCACAAAACCTCAAAGACCAACCGGCATAATGCCTTGCTGCATCCCAGCTGATCATATTGAAAAAAAATCCCACCTTTATGATTTAAACACAGGCACTGCACAACAGGCACACAAACAGGATCGGAGTGCACTCTAATGCACCACAACTGGGCTGCAGAAGGAAAGAGTCAGAACCCATCAAGAACTACTTCAAAAAACACGTCCATGAAGGGCAGGGCTGGTCTTTTAAATTAAACAGCTATATCAAAAATGGCCACAGCATTCCGAGAGCCAAATTTAGCGTGAGGAGTAAAAAGATCTAAAAATAAAACATGTTTTCACACATTTTCCCTAGGCATATAGCTTAGTAGCTTTGAATATTTAGTAAACTTTTCTCTTCTCTAAATTAGTTTTTGTTTGTTTTGTTTGAAATGGAGGCAGGTGACAAAGAAACTATAAAATAATCTCATCTTTTCAAATTTACTCCAACTTTTCAAAATAAGCAGCAACTGCAGCCTAGCCTAAAATTTGTGCTTTTGAGAAATGCAGATAACTTAGAAATGTGAAAACACTTAAAATTTAAACAGATATAGTTAATAAATATAAAAAATTGTATTTCTCACTAAAATCACATTTGGCATTTCTACAAAAATATGAAAACCAAGTAACGGTTTTTAAAAAGTGATTAGTTTGTTACCAAACATAAAAAAGAAACAAGTATAGCATTTTCCATTATTAAGGGACCTGGCCTATCTTCTTAGTCAGGTTACTAAGCTTACAGCCTTTTAGAAGTCAATACTATTTGAAGGTGCCAATACAGAATTTACTGTGTGCACAACATAAAATGACTCTGTGTGAAGAGATTGGCTGTTGCGGGCTATACAGCAAATTGATTTTCTGAAAAGGAACGTTGCCTGTATTTAACCTAACAGTGTAACCCTGATGTACTACATGGAAAGGGATCATGCATATTGATTTCTTTATTACAATTCCTCTTGTGATCAGTAAACATTCACAAAACACTCTATCTCAAAGAAAACATTTTGTAAAAAATTCACTAAGTAGATACTGGATTTTCAGGTGAATTCTATGACACCTGCTTTTAATAGGTAAGAGTATGAGACAAATTATTTCTTAACTTCCAGTGCCTTTTTCAGTCTCTTAAAACAATGTGCATTATTGGTAAATCTGCACGAATTATCTGCTCTGTCATATTAACTATAAGAAAATGATGTTCTTTAAACAGGTTTATTATTTTAATATTTCAAATTAAAATAGGTGTAAAAAGATTCATTGCCCTTTCAACATAATTTCTTAAAATAATTTTTACCAGTGTGTCTGTAATCTCCCCTAATAACATTTTAGGACTCGTTGCTTGCTATTTCTAAAAGAACACATGGAAACTCATATGCTGTGTTTGTGTGTATCCACAGTGATGAACTTAAAACATAACAGTAATGGAACATGAATTTTATATTGCTTTCTTTGGAGACAATTAAACGTATAAGTCTGCTAATGTGTAGTTTCTAGAATCGATGTAAGCAATTAAAAAACTGCAACAAAAATGTTTTGTGAGGCATAATTACTATAAGGTCACTAGATATTATTTGGAGTCAGTTTAGTTTATCACATTACGACATGACAGGACGTGAGGCAAAAATTATAAATTCTTTCCCTAAATCTGTCCTTTTCTGATCTAGATGGATGAAGAATAATTAACTCTTAATTATTCAGATGACTTCAAGGCAGTTTTAGGATTCAGTAAAGATTGCAGTCATGTTAACCAAGGAAAGCAGTCTCCCATCATTTATCAAATCTTGCAACTTGACCAATGATGAATAAAAAAAAAATCTATGTTTACCCACAGCCCTAACTGCTACCTTAGAGGTTGTTAAGCAACAAATTTCCTTTAAACTCCACCATATGCAAATCATCAGATGCAATTTGCATTTTAAAGTATTTAACTCTACATATTTATTGGATTTTGAGGCCATGCTGATCATTGATTTATGTGCTTCTGGCAATCATATTTCCATATTTGTATGATTTTGATGACAGTAATAATTCAAATATGCAGAAAGTTGTTCTTTGAACAATATCTTTAATTACGTCCTCAAAGCATCATTGTTTTGCCTGGTGTCCTGACAAAAAGGGTTTGAAATAAGAAATGGCATAATAATCCAAAATGCATAGAAATATATTTGTCATTTTCTGTACACTACCAAATGCACAGAAGTGACTTCTCATGTTAACCAATCCCTAACCTTAAAAAGGCTACAAAGCCCAGCAAACTTGTACCTAAATACTTTTATTAATACTGACACACTTTCACGACAAATTCAATCACAGTTCATAACATTTCTGTTCAAAATGCAAAACCTGCCCCATTTACTTTGCCGCTAACTCAAAAAGTTTTGCTGCCGTGTCTTTTTATTGACATTGTCACAAATTATGTGCTTTCTTATGAAAGCTATCAAGAAATATAATCATTAAAAGATTCACAAATGTTTTATCTATTTGTTTCTCAAGCATAACCATAGACCATAGCTCCAATAACCACTGTCGGGTAATTTTAAGATGATTTTACCATTCATGTTTATAAATAAGTGCCTTAGAATAAATATTCTGGTATATACAAATTTAGCCATGAATTTTAGCTAAGTGAAACTAATGTCAACTGTCAATTTCAAAATTAAGTAAAAGACAAACATAACTTTTTTTACTTCTTGATTTTGTTCAATTTCGTAGACACATATTTTTACATGCATTGACTCTGTAATAATTAACATCCTATATGGTGCTTAATCAACTCTGCATATGTTAAGCATTTTCAATTAACAATGAAATGGGTTTATTTTATCAAACACAAAAGAATTTTCCAGGATAAAATGTAAATTATCAAAATACAATCTTTAAAAGATAAAAATCTAAATCACAATGATATATTTATATGTTATGAAATCAGAAAGCAGGCCCAAAACATACCAGTATTGAGTTCTCTATTTCATCAATTTCAAAAATCCATGATCTTTAAATACCCAGAGAATGCAAATTTTGGGGAAAAATACCAACATCCACTCATATTTCCCTCGATGGTTATTTTAAAAAGTGAAATCATATTATATGTATAATATATTTTAACTACACGATTTGCAAAACATATAGCGTTTTAAATTCCTACAGAAATTTAAAGTGACTATCATAGTTAAATAAACTTCTACTTGTTTTTATGAGAACACTTCAAGCAAATAATCATGTAACATAAACCCAAGTCGGCCACTCCTAAATACATTTTTAATTAGGAAGACACAATTCAGGAATATCCACAATCTCAGAGTCATTCTAATTAAAACAAAAGTAGGTTGAAATAGTTTCTAAATAATTATTTTATGGCTATTTTTAGATATATTTCTAATAATCATATTGGGCATTTTACACATCACAGTTTTTCCTTTATATTATTTTAAACTCAATCCAATATTCATGTAGGGAGTAACACTTCCTCTCAAGAGTTCTTTATTCATTAAAACTGTAAAATCTTGCCATCCTCTAAGTACGTAAATAGCAGTTAGGAAAATATATGACATTTACTAAACAACTTAAAAAAACAAAGACAAACTGCTGCCTATATTGTAGTGATCTTCAACTGCAGTGGGAGGAAGTAACATTTTCAGGTCCACACAAAGCAGCGGAATAGAGGGGGAGGGAAGGGAAGGGGAGGAAAGAGAGGGGAAGGGGGGAAGGAAAGGAAAGGGCAGGGAAGGGAAGGAGAAAAAAAGGAAGGAAGGAGAAGACACAGGAACAGGAGGGAGGGGGAGCCGAGACGA
This sequence comes from Daubentonia madagascariensis, assembly GCA_023783475.1. Taxonomy (NCBI): domain Eukaryota; kingdom Metazoa; phylum Chordata; class Mammalia; order Primates; family Daubentoniidae; genus Daubentonia; species Daubentonia madagascariensis. The sequence continues at coordinate 31,325,926 of JAKFHU010000901.1, read as the reverse complement.
AGAAGGAGGCTGGCAGAAGAGAGGGAGGAAGAGGACGGGGCGGGGGAGGAATTTTAGGGACGCTCCTTGCCTCCCCCTAGTGGTCAAGCGGAAGCAGCGCTGCAGACTGTCCCCGGGCGGCCGACAGTGTTGTGTGAAACCCGGGAACAAGCGCAGTGCAAGCACTGCCGCGGCAGTCCGTGGGCTGTGAGAAGGGATTCGGACAATGCTGAGAAAGGAAGCCAAGCACCAAGGTGTAGGTGAACACTGCAGAGCCAGTTAGTTGTCTCTCAGCTCGTCTGTATCGTCGAGCATATATCGTCGAGCATAACAAAAATCAATGAGGTAGGAGAGCCCGTACATTAACACCTGTGTACAACAGCACAGCGAAAGGAAACTAACGGCGAAGTAACTAGTGCTATCGTATTGAATCTCATGCTCATAGCAGTTTCCCTTTTCACTCTGTCTTTTTTTTTCCCTACACAATAATGCAAGTGGACAAATAGAAAATCACACAGAAATATATCTGTATTATGCTATTAATCTGTTTTGAAGCAAGAAACACGAGTCAGAAAAATCAGCAGTGAAATAAACCTGATTTTAAATCTATCCAAGACTCCTGTGTAAATTGCTTATACTATACAAAATTCTCCTTCTGCGATAATCTTTTTTACATATTTTACAAAAAAGATGTATTTCAAGAGATTACTCTTAATTTTAGTTTTCGCAGACTTGAACTAGATCAAGAAAATTTTGCTTTCCACAGCACATATTAATAACTCAGGAAATATACTAAATAAGCAAATAGAAAGTCTACACAGACATTAAAAAAAACATTACAACATGGCATGAAATTGTAATATTAAAAGAACAACAGTCCAAACACTCAGTAGTGAGAAAAATAACCTACTAAAATAGTTCATTCAAAGCAAGTGTATCATTTAAATCAAACTTCAACACAGTAAAAAGCAGTATAGAAAAACAACAATGGCTTTAGTAAAACTTAAATTATTAATCTAAAGGAATATGTTAAATACATTAAGAGGCAGGATTTTAAATGGCAGATCTTAAAATATCAAAGTAAAACAAATGTATTCTTGTAAATAATCTACCATTGTCAACAATCGTCCTCACTCAGCTACATTTGTTACCTAATTCTCTGCTTCCCTTTCTGTGGTTCATTAGGGTGCTACAGGGACTCATTACTGTATATCTCCTGCCCTGTCCCTTAATTGCCCTCTAGGCACTATCCTTGTAATCTACTGAAATGTTCTGAGCTTGGCCAGGTACTCCCTAGGGCATCTCATACATCTCCGTGGTTTAGGAATCAAAAGTATACAATCAGTATGTCCAGGTTCGTAATGCCAGAGGGGACAGGACTAATATTGTTTGCATTATTAAAATCTGTGCTCCTTGATCCTTTTGCACACTTACATTGCATGGTCTCAGGGTGGGGTCAAATATCCTTTGTCCTTTAAGGTCTTCAACAAATAAAGGATTATTTTCATATGTGTATAAATGTATGTACGTATGTGAACATTAACATACATCCCCCAAAAATGAACTGCATTCCAAAACTTCCTCACATTTATATAAAATGTTAGTGTCTTTAAAAAAATCAGTTATTTTTATGTAAAGTAACAAATTTTGAATTGTAAGTCCTTGATTCACAAAGACTCATCTGAATATTCCAACTATCCCTTAACAAATATGTGAGTGAAATTTCTTATTATTAGTTATAATTGTGGCCTATTTCTTAATCTATTATAATAAATATATATATAGCAGCAGCAATAAAATAAAAAATACAAAAATAATTTGTCTTCAAGGGAGATTGTAAAATTTATATACAAACTCTAAACATGAAAATAAAATTCTCCTAGAATCTTAGCATTTTTATAATTTGTATAGCTGAGCAAAATGCTTATTTAATAATAGATTAAGCAATTGTAGCCAGCCATATAAATTGGCAGTTGATTAAAAAAGGATCTGAAATTGTAGTCTTACAGCATCACACAAAACAGACATTTTCATTTGTAAAATAAGGCAAAAAGGTAAACCTTAAACTGCTTCATTCAACCAATACCTGCAGGACATAAAAATCCCATCAATTTTAAATATGTGAGCATGCATCCTCGCACATGCCCACACTCACCCCCCACACACAAACACACACATACACCTTAAATAAAGAAAAACAAATATTCATTGAAAGAAGATAGACAAATTACAGTGTTCCTGAGGAGAGGCCAAAAAGTCCATTTCAAATTTTTTGTTGCATTCAAACTCACACATACACAATAAATTCAGAATATCACACAGTTATATTTATGGATGAGGGAGAAGAGTCAATAGTGGTACTTATTATTTCAATGTTATGCATACAAGGTATTTCTATAGTCTAGTGGACAGACATACATCCAATTACAATGCAGATTTTAAGTACTACATAAGCTAATAAATATTTTTCCAAATAGTAAATTTGTATCTATATTATTTTAACTGCATTAAATTAAGTTCCAAAATATTTAGGTGCAGATTCAGATTAATGAAAAATATATACATATAAATATATATGCACATGTGTGTATGCTGCATTTGAAATAACACTTAGTAAAAGCCAGTAAACTTAGCCAACATAAGTGATAAATGACTCGCAGGGTTTCAATTTAAAGGCTAAAATAACAAAATAAAATGATTGAATTTAGGAAGCAATAACTTACAGAATTTATAAGGATTCTTACAATAATGCAATTTTTACATAATTCAATAATTACTAGTATTCCTCATAATATAGAATTTTTAAAAGTAAATAATTTGAAATGAAACAAAATAAATCATGGCATTATTACACATTGATCAAAGAGGAAAAAGTGAAAATACCACTTTTCATTCATTTTCAAAAGATGTCCTTTAAAAAATAACGATACTAGATGACTAAGCACATGAAATAAGAAAAATGTACAGGGCAACTCATTTATAGTAATTCAACCTTCATCTTCTGATTTAGTTACTGTAAAAAATCTATTGTAAGTTCAATTTGGTAGTGAACTATAGCCATCTACTGGAAATGAACAGTTAAAGCAAATGTTTAATATGTTTCTCACTAAGAAACCAGTATTGTTTGTGCTTAATATAGCAGACCAGAAAAATGAACAATCCTAGATACAAGATAAAACTAAATTTATTATTATCAACCTCATAATCTCAAACTTGTAAAGATATATGATCAAGCAGGTTAATATGCTATTTTTAATGTAATTTTCTATTTATAGTTTTCTATCACTAAGAGATTTTCTTGGCCTATTACCCTATTTTTCCCAATCCTTATATTCTTAAATCAGGTAGCTACACAAATTCCAAAAATTTTAAGCTAAATTACCCAGCAAGTGCTTTTAGTTACCAAATTATAAACCAGATGTATAATCACTGTTTTTACACTACATT